>OVBE01000758.1:0-44513 GCA_900406425.1 Iberis pinnata
CCTTATGTCAAAATGGGCTTTTGGGAGCAGGTGCTAAACCTGGTATCAACAATTACCGTCTCTAGAGATTCACATTTTCTACTGGATTTTGTTTTTGTTTTGACTTGCTTTGTTTTTGTTTTGGATTCACTTGTTCAACCGAACTATTCGATTTATACTTTATTCTCCACATGAAATAAAAAAGTGTACTAGATGGAACAAGAGTAACAAAGATGCAAAAATATATAAGATTAGAGAAATATGACGGTGGACGGTAGTGTTGTCCGGTCCATCTTCCAGGTTCTTTGTTTGGAGCTTTGGTGGTTGATGGCAACGAGTTAGAGTGAAAGCTTTTAGAAGACTTGTAAAGGTAGGGTTTGGAGAAATTAGTGCAAGTGGAGCAGATTAAAGGTAACTTGGAACTGATTAATATCTTGCTCCGGGAGAAGACGGCGTTAGAATATGAAAAAGGGACTTGGAAAGGGATCTGGTGGGTTTTAATGAGGAACTGAGGATGCTTGATTTCAAGGAACTGAACAGGGAAAATGATTGGGTGGAGTCGCCAACTGGATCTAATCTGAGCAGTCAACCCGGCGAGACCTCTTAAATAATTTTAGTGAGCATCATTAAGCCATACGGTTCTAACTTCTTGCTTCTTGTCCCAGCTGGGGAAGTTATAGTTGATGAGGAAAAGGAAGGAAGTCCCACTGAAGAGATCGCAGGTGGTGATACTAATGTAGAGGCCGTGAACAACGACGTTGCTAAAAAGGTTGATATGAACGCGGTTGGCGTTTTGGATAAAGTTGTTGAGGTCGTAGTTTGTATTGGGGAAGCTGCAACCATTGCGATGAAAGAAGCCCCCAAGGGCAATGATGGCGATTCGGCTGGGACGAGCTAAGCGTTTGCGGCGTCCTTTATTCTTTCTTTGTTTTTAATTACTTTAAAGTTTATCTGAATCTGAACATGGTGCCTAGGGAGGCTTTCACCCGAATTGTTTGATTTTCTTCTCACTTGGTTTCCAGGGAAGGCTTTTACCCAAAACTTTAAGTTTGCTTAATTTATGTGAATATTTGGGTTTACGTCTTTTCTTATGTTGGTTATTTGGATTTGACCTTTGCGCGTTACTTACATACGCTTATTTCGGACTGGGCCCAATTTGGGTCTTTACCTAGGTGTTTAGCATTTTTGTTTAAACGATTCCTTAGATGTTTGTCTGGCAGTAACCGCATGCTCGCTATCAAGTTTATTTTTATACGGTAACATTCTTATTCGAGAGATCTAATGTTAAATGAGCAATAGGTGTTCCAACCTTTAAGAGTTTTGTGATTCGTTTCAATGCATTGTTGCGAGACAGAGTTCGACTTTAGCGCTCATTTCATGCTGAGGGTTGCTCAGGCTCATACCCACTAGGGGTGTGTGATGTGTTGTATGACTGGCCAGGTCGTACAACGTGGTGTGTGTAAATAATTGTTTCGTTTTGAATATTGTATTATAGGAAAAGAAAACTAAAGGTTTGGATCGTTTTACCGGTGTAAAGACGTGTTGGGTACGATGTGGTATTCTCCCCTCCATTTCGGCGGAATATTGGCAAATAGGATGGGCATAATCGATAGAAAATGTTGTGGGTGGTTAGTGGGAGTATGAGCTGCTCGGGTGGTCTTTTTTTTTTGCCGGCTGGTGTACATGGACGGTGGCTTCATGTTTGGGCCCCGGCTTGTGTGATTGCGAGGAGCCTTCAGTTGGGTTGGAGTGCAAAAGACAAATACATCTCCCCCATTTTTTGAGAAAAATTAAGAAGGAAGGGGTTGGGCGGGCTGGGTAGGAGCGCAAAGGACGAATACTTCTCCCCTATTTTTTTGAGAAAAATTGAGAAGGAAGGGGTTGGGCGGACTGGGTAAGAGTGCAAAGGACAAATACATCTCCTCCATTTTTTTGAGAAAAATTGAGAAGGAAGGGGTTGGGCGAAAGATGACGATAAATTAGTTAATAATTTTAGCTGAACTCTCTAAATAGAGTTGCCTACGTACCCCTGAGGCGGGGATCAAGCCTTGGTCATAGTTCACTGGATTGGACATACAAAATGCGTAAATAAAAACGATGAAAATACAAATCGCTTAAGTCTTAACACAAGAATTTCTTCAAATGTTGGGCGTTCCAAGGGTGTTTTTCCTCGTTCACGTCTGCATCTTCCAATTCGTAGACTCCTAGTTTAACGATTTTGGTAATGTTGTACGATCCTTCCCATCTGATTCCTAACTTTCATGCATTCTTCTCTGCCCTTGCGGGAAAAACTTCTTGTAGTACCATCTCCCCCTCAGCGAATCGTCGCTGCTTGATTTTTGTTGTTGTAGAATCGTGCTGCGGCATTATGGTAGTTTTGTAGCCTTATGGTTGCATGTTCTATCTTCTCATCGATGTTGTCGGCTATATCTATGAGCATCTGGTTGTTTTGGTCTGTGTTCTAAGGTGCGAGCTCGCGTCTGAGGCTTGGGACTTTGGTCTCAACTAGTATTACTGCCTCAGTACCATACACTAGAGCAAACGGGGAATCATTGGTTCCTTTCCTAGGTGCTATTCGATAAGACCAGAGTACCCCTTCCAATTCTTCGGCACATCTCCCTTTTTTTGCGTCCAGTCTTTTCTTTAGACCGTCCAATATTTTCTTGTTTGCGGCCACGACTTGGTCGTTAGCTTGTGAATAATATGGGGTCCAGAAATTTAGGTTTATCCTCATTCTTTCACAAAAATCCTTGAACCTATCGGAGGTGAATTGGGGACCGTTGTTAGTATGAATTTCAAAAGAGATTTCGTGGCGGCATATTATGTTTTTCCAGATAAAGCATTCTACATTCTCTGACTTGACTTTGGCAAATGATTCAACCTTTATCCACTTAGTAAAATAGTCTATTAGGACGAGAAGGAAACGTTTCTGCTTCGACCTGTGCATAGGGCCAATTACGTCCATAGACCATCGTATGAAATGGTATGGTGCTGTGATGGATTTGATCTCTTCAGTGGGCATGTATATCAACAGTGCATGCTTTTGGAATTTCTCACATTTAAGGGTGTGTTGTTCGCAGTCCGTGATCATGGTTGGCCAATAATAGACGTATTGTTTTATTTTGAATGCCAGCGCCCTGCCGCCTGAGTGATTACTATATGATGCATCGTGGACCTCTCTTATGATCTTCTTTGTCTCATGTCCCAATATGCACTTCAGCAGTGGGCCATGTATGCTCCATTTGTAGAGGTTCTCGTCTAGTTGGGCTATATCTTGCGCTTTTAGCTTTGAGTTTTTTGGCATCCCATTTCTTTGGTGGTAGGATCCCGTCTGTGATGTATGCGAGTATCTCTGTCCTCCAATCTACTTCCACCTCAAGCTCTTCTGTTTCCATTGGAACTTCGTCTTTTTCGACGTCCTCGGGGTCTGGGTTTGTGTTGTACTCTTTGATCATCTCTTGTACGATGCAGATAGCCTTAGGGATAGAGATGTTGGGTTTATCAATGGTTTTTACTGGTATGACCCTAGTGGTTTGAGGATCTGTAGTTGATGCCAGGGCGGCCAATGCGTCAGCGGGAGTGTTTTCTCCCCTGGAAATTTTGATCAAGTTGAAATTCGCGAAGTCTTTAGATATAGTTTTCACCACATCTAAGTATGTTTCCATCATGTCTTCCCTTGTTTCGTAATCGCCGCTAAGCTATTCGCAACCAGCTGGGAGTCGTAGTAGACGCTAAATCTTTTCGCCCCCGATTGTCGCCACTAAACATAGACCAGCAATCGTTGTTTTATACTCGGCTTTGTTGTTTAATGCTGCGAAGTTCAGTCAGAATGATTGTTTGATCATCTCCCCTGTTGGGGTGATCAGTCGTATTCCTACTCATGATCCATGTTTTGAGCTTGCCCCATCGACATACAAGGACCATCGCCCCTCGTTGGTTTTGGACGTGATATCCATCTCATGCGGTAATTTTATCATGAAGTCTGCCAGGACTAGGGACTTTGCGCATGTCCTACTTTTGAATTTTATGTCGTGCTCACTGAGTTTGACAGCCCATTTAAAAAGTCTCCCCAACTAGTTGGGACTATATAGAATTGTCCGCAGCAGTTGATTGGAATATACGACGATTGAGTGTGACTGGAAGTAGGACCACAACTTCCTTGCGGAGTGCACTATCGCGAGAGCCAGTTTTTCTATTGTTGGGATCTGGTTTCCACATCGTCTAGGATTTTGCTGAGGTAGAAAATGGGCTTTTGGTTGCCCATTTCTTCTCATTCAAGGACCAAGCTGATCGCATTCGACAATAATGCAATATAAACATATATGGTTCCCCCTCTTGCAATTTCGACAGGACGAGAGGCGTCATCAGGTAGGTTTTCAGGTCTTTGAACGCCAGCTCGTATTCTTCGTTCCAAAAAATTTTTTTATTCCCCTTTAGGAGGTTATAAAATGGAAGGCACTTGTCCGTTGACTTGAATATGAGCCGAGTTAAGACTGTTATGGGGCAAGTCAGCCTTTGTACCTTTCTTGTGTTTTTTGGGTGACGGCATCCTTAGCAGGGCGTTGATTTTCTTGGGGTTGGCTTTGATGCCCCTCTTGGTCACCATGTAGGGTGTTGATTTGCTTGGGGTTGGCTTCGATGCCCCTCTTGGTCACCAAAAAGCCTAGGAATTCTCCCGAGGTCACTACGAAGGTACACTTAGTTGGGTTCAACTTCATCTAGAGGTGTTCAATATTTGGAAACAAGTGCGCATGTCTCCCACGTGATCTTCTTCATCGGAGGACTTGACGAGCATGTCGTCTATATAGACCTCCATCGTTTTGCCTAGCTGCTCTGAGAACATCTTATTGACTAAACGTTGGTAGGTTACACCGGCGTTCTTCAGACCGAAAGGCATCACCTTATAGCAGTAAATGCCTATGTCTATAGTGAAACCGGTTTTCTCCCTATCGTCTTGATGCATGAGTATTTAGTTATAGCCAGAGAAGGCGTCCATGAACAAAAGTAGTTTGTAAACGGTTCTATGTTTGGCAACGGGAAACTGTCTTTGGGACATGCTTTGTTTAGGCCGGTGAAGCCTATGCTTACTCTCCACTTCCCATTCTTTTTCTTGACTACCACCGGGTTTGCTAACCATTCTGGATATTTCACCTTGGTGATTGATCCTGCGCCTAGCAATTTCTCCACCTCGTCATGGATTGCCTGAGCTCGTTCGGCGCCCAACTTGCGTTTCTTCTGCTTAATTGTCTTGTAGATTGGGTCGGCGTTCAGCTCGTGGAATTTGATGTCTAAACTTATTCTGGGCATGTCCGTCATGTTCCAGGCGAAGATGTGTTTATTTTCTTTGAGGAAAAGAATTAGCACCTCCTTTATATCTTTGCGCAGTTTCGATCCTATTCCAATGTAGCGTTCTGGGTATCCTGGGTAGATGCAATATTATGTCACTTCGTCGATCTTGGGCTCTTTATATACCGGCTTTGCAGGTGGCGTGGCTCCCTGATCTGTAATTACTTTAGAGCCCCTTCCCTAAGATTAAGCTCAGCTAGATAGCATGCTCGGATCGACCTTTGACTTCCCTTAATCGTTTTAATTCCTTCCTTAGTAGGGAATTTTATGCACTGGTGGTAAGTAGAAGGCACAACTTTCATTGCATTGATCAAGGGTGTTCTTAGGATTGCGTTGTATATCGTCGGTCTGTCTATTACTGTGAATTCAATCATCCTTGATATTCCGGTTGTGTGCATAAACAACTTGATTGTCCTAATCATCATGGAGGTCTCACTCTTGAAATCGGTTAATGGTGTTAGAGGCCCTTCGATTCGTGACATGTCGATATCCATTTTGGTTAGTGTTTTTTTTAAGATCAGGTCCACCGAGCTCCCGGTATCTATGTGTACTCTTGCGATTTTGTATTCTTCCAAGATGAGGTCGATGACCAGAGGGTCGGCATGAGGGACGTCGAGTCTGATGGTTTCCATCTCGTCGAACATTATAGGTTCCCCTACCTCATGGGGATTGATTTGCCATTTTTCACATAAGGCTGCCCTGCGTCTGTAGGCTTTGATTCCCGTTATCGAATTTAGACCAAATTGGTGGTTTCCCATAATCATGTTAATCCGCTTCTTGAATGGCGGGGTCGGTGCCATCTGAGGTAATTCTTCTCGAGTTCGCTTTAGGAGATTGGTCTCTTTATTCTGGTCGTCCGCTTCCAGTTGGGAACTTGTCACTTTTGCCTTGCTGGGGTCGACTAATTTTCCATATTGGTATTTGCTATAAAGGAAAGATTTGAAGCTCATGCATTATTCGGTAGAGTGGCCATCTTGGTTGTGGTAATCGTAATGTTTAATTACGTTTCCTTGTTCCCCATGTCGTTTCCATTGGTTCCAAGGCCCGCTTTTGGGTTTCCCGGCAAAAAAGGCTTAGTTCCCTGCTGAGGAATTTTTTCTTGGGACAGTCGTCTGGTTTGCTGGATTTTTCAATCAGGTCTTCTTCTATTTGTGCGAATACTTTCCCCCGGTGCAGTGCGTCATCGATCGTAGCCGGAGGGTTCAATATCAAATCTTTCCTAAACTCATACTCTCCCCAGACCGCGTTTTTGAGGGCATCGATGGCAGCGTTATCAGTGACCACTTCTCGGGATATTATTTCTATAAGTCTGTCAATGAATTGTCGGAGGAGCTCTCTGAGTCATGCTCCACATATCTGCGTCTGAGATATCTCTTTCGATATATACCAAATAATGTTTCAGGAACATCAAGCTCATCTGGTTAAAACTATAGATCGAGCCCTCAGGTAGTCGAGAGAACCAGGTGAGCGCTAGTCTTTGAAGATGTTCACTGAAGAGTTGGAAATACCCTGCATCTTTTTCGTACTCATCGAACCCGACTGCGATACGGAAAGCGGTCATATACGCACTAGGATCCGTCTTTCCTTCATATAAGGGGATTTTGATTTTCTTGGGTTCCGTACCCTGGCATTTTTTATGTGTGGAGCATACGGGCTTCGAAGTGTCTCCTCCATCAGTTGGTCCAGCTCGGGTGCTGAGCTGATTGCCTGGTGAACCTTAGAGCTTATTTTTCTGACGGCTTCTTGGAGGGAGTTTTTCATCTTCTGGATTTCCCTAATCAAATGTTGAGGTCGCCTATCAGATCGGGAAGGTGGGGTGCGGGCATCCTCCTCATACCTATCAGATTCTTCTTTAGAGTTTTCTAACAGGTTGATTCGGTCTCTCTCGTCGTCTGAGGCCTCAGGATTCGCAGTGCGACTTGGTCACCATTTAGTAGAGTTTCCGTGGCGTCAGAGCGGCGTTCATTCGTCTTGACTGAGCGCGGAGCTGGGGTAAAACGGAGCCTCCTAGAATGTTCTCCAGAGAGAGGATATCGTTGAAAGGAAGTCCTATTTAGTTGTCTCTGTGAAGAGGCTGCTTGGTCGAGGCTTTTGGTAATCGCCTTGGTTTGGTCTGCGGACTCTTTCGCCATCTTGTCAAGTCGGTCAAGTAGGGATTAATTTAGGACGTCTTGCATCTCCAGTTTTTCCGACATAGACCGCACAGATTGGCGGAGCGCTTGGATCGTACTGGCGTACCCATATGGTTGCGCTGATGCATTCTCGGCCATGGCGGCGTTGGATCTGGCTGCGGTTTTCCTTTTGCATCAAAGAATCCAAAAACTCCCCACAGACGGCGCCAATTTGTGGATGATCAAATCCACAAGATAAATTTGTTAAGCTGATTTCAATGAGGAGTTCGATGATTCTAACTTAGTAAGGAAAAAATACACAACACAAATTTATATGGAAAAATGATTTTATTGATTTCTGATAGTTCGGGTACAATTATGATTACAAACAATTTCGTGAATGTGATTAGAAAATTGGCCAAAGATCCTTCTCATTCTCTTCCTTCTTGCTTTTATAGTACCTTCACTCAGTTATGGTTGTTCCAATCTTCACGGTTAGTTCCTCCTGTTATTTCGGCAAATCCCTTCAAACTCAGAACTGCTTGGACCCGGTCATTACTTGCTCGGTCCGCGCTTATATCCTCCTAGGTTCGACTATGCATCGGGTGCTCAGCTGTCTTTTTGATGTACTAGATAGGTTGCTCTCTCAACCAGTCTTTCTATGTTCGACACATATTGAATCGACTTGGAAAATGATACCAGCTGGGATAAAATCATGCTGAGGAGATTTCGACACCAACAATCTTCAGATATCTTGAGATTTTATTCCATCTTTCTTTTTGTTTAGCCTATTAGCTTTAGTTGAATTTGGCATGTGTGTAATTATTTTTTAAATATTTTGTTATTGGTTGAAGGCATCCTCAAATCGCTGGAGATTTCGTAACATTTCGGATTAGATGTCTTGTATTTTTAATAAGTTGTTTAATAATTGGTAGTTAGCTTATTAGTAATAAGGCAGAAAGAACAAATCTACGAAGATATATATACCTCCTGTATTAGATGTTCACTAGTACACCAACTTATTAGAATTTTAAGGGTTTATTCTAGTTTACAAACATATATATTTCTAGGTTTTGGATTTCCTATTTGAGATTTTTTTCAATTCCAAATAGGAGTAGAAATTTCTCTCGAGAAATTATACTTTTTTATAGATTTGTTTTCTTTTCTCTAATCTAATACAACTTGTTGTTAACTAGAAAACAAAACAATACATTATACCAACCTTGTAATGATTACAAATTGTGGATTTTGTCCTCCTTGTCTTTTCCATTTTTGGTTATTTTACAACTTCTTAATTTTAATACATCAATCATCATCATTACATAAATGCATATTATATATATATAAAGAATGAGTAACTTAGTGGCTGCATCACTTAGACATGTGAGACCCATCAATTGCCTTCATGTGAATGTGTGGTGTTGAATCATTTGCCTTTGTATACAATTTCATCATCATCTACATCAAATGCTGGATTGCAAAGACATCTGAAGAGTCTACCAATTCCCTGACCATTCAAGAATCAAAATTCTCAAATTTATATGTTAACACTAAAGGTCGATATACCGATTTTGATTCGAGTACAATTTGGAATTTATGTTTTGAATTTCCCAGAACCGCCTATAGGATCCAAATAGAAATTTTGGTTCGTATTTATTTGAATTCTTTTTGTTTTACCATACACGAAATCGAACCCATATTTTTCTAGCTTAGATACTTTGATTTTTGGTTTAGGTTATTTGGTAATTTAGATTTTTTTGTATGGTATTATGGACTTTTTATTCGGAGTATCGGCTAATCTTGATTATTCATGTCCGAAACCTGACTAAAACCTTAGTTTCCTAAATAGTTCAAATCGAAAATCAAAAATTCAAATTACCTTACTAAAACTCGAATTATCCTACCAAAAATTTGAATTACCGGATCAAAACTACCTAAATAAATAAATATATATATTTATTTATTTCATGTATATGTTTAGATTTTTGTTATGGTCTTGTTCAGTTTAGATATATAAACTAAAAAATATATAGAAAATGTACGAATTATTTGAAAATACGATTCAATTTTGATATTGATTTTTTTCAAGTCGATTTGAGTTTACATTTTGGATTTTGGGTGAATGAGTTGAAATGTGAGAATTATTACCTGAGTGAGCAAAGGAGTTCTGTATGAAAGTGGTTGTGAAGAATCATCATCACTGCTACTATCATCATCCTCACTAGTATCTTCATCTTCTCTTCTTGATGTTGCACCATTCCTCAATTGTTTTCCTTGCTACACAAGTAAAACAATCTTGAATCAACAAAACAAAACAAATCAAATAATATGAAATGATATAAAAAAACAAAGACCTGAAAAATCTTCCCAAGAATCTTTAGAGCTATTGCTCTAGATTTAAGCTCTTCCTTTCTCATATTGTTCTCGCGCAAAACCTAAACCATTATTTTCAAGAATCTTTATGTAACTTATATTAGGGGTAGGAAAATAAATCGGAACTGAAAAATACGGATCGAACCGAACTGGAAAAATGAATCAGAAACCGAACCAAAGGTCGTTTAATTTTTTTTAGGTTTAATTATTTAAGAAACTGAAAACCAGGATCAAAATTGAACCGAAACCGTTTTAGGCTAACTGAAAAACCGAAAATGAAAAAATTGAACATATAGAGAATTTTGTATTTTTATAGTTATATGTAGGTGTGAAATGTATATATTTTGCGTATTAAACAGGTAAGTGTTAAATACATCACTATTTGTATATATCTTAAAGACTTTTAAATGACAAAACCAGATCGAAATTAAAATAGGAAGAAAAACCAAATCATATTTTAAATGGTTTTAGTTTTTATGAAATTGAAAAACCGAAGAAACTGAAACGTAAACTAATACTCCCACCCTACTTACCATTTGACAGACATGTAACAAAGTAACTTCAATGTCAACTACATTGAGTTTCCATAAAGATCCCATAAGAGTTTCTTTGTTTGTCTGAATATGTGACTCTAAGTCACCATCTTTCTTGAATTTTTTGTTACTTTCATCTTGCATTTGAAGTAACTGAAAAGCACTTTTGGCTGCATTGATTTGTGATTTCCAAGAATGTCCTTTGATTCTTACCCATTCAGCTACAAATGGAACTCCTAAGTAAATAACTCTCTTCCCAAGTTCTTGAGCTGCTTGTCTTGAATATACATATCCAATTGTACGTAACATATCCGCTCCAAAAGCTTTAATAAAATCATTTCATTCATATATAAGAATTCTATTCAAAATTGAAAAAAAGTATTTAAAAGTCACAAGTTCGAATAACATTTGAAATACGATCATATAAAATATTTTCAAAATCGTTTATGAATCCAAACAAAAGAAACATGAGCTTGTGGTACTTTCTAATTTTAGTTTGAAAAACAGCTTATTTTTCGAAAAACTAATTAATGAATAGAAGTCACACATTTGAGTAGCATTTGGAACATGACATTATCACATGCTTTCAAAATCGGATCTAAGTTTAAACAAAACAAGCACGAGCATGCAATATTTTTCTAGTGTTGAAATTTAGTTTTAGAAACAGTTTATTTTAAAAAATATTAAAACTGGCCTGTTTTTCCACTAGATTTTTTTTCTCGTTAAAATCTCATAATCGACTATGCAGGATGCTCTAGTTTTGGATGTGGAAATATATATACGAAAACGGCCTAGAATTTTCTATTTAGCAAAAAAATATGTATATAGAAATTAACAAATGAATCACACAAAGGAAACAGACATGCCTGCATCTGAAAGTCTCTTGGCTTCAGATTCTGCACGGTGTACAAATCCTTCTTTGTCTCCATGGACATATTGGCTTAAAAAATCTTTAAGAAACCTTGCCAAGTTTTCTTCTCTTTCTCTTTGAACAGCCTGAAAAATTAAAAAGTAAAAAGAAAGATCTTTCTTTATGTAAAAGTCAAATCGTAAGATTGAATATATTATTATTAGAATTACGTATTTCTAACTTAAAATTAATTGACAATAAATAAATCGGTACATAGTGTTTTATTCTTTTGTGTTTTCAGTGCGAAATATTTTAAGGGAGTTCTTTGAAATATTTTGGGTTTGGGTTCATTAAATAGAATTTAGGGTTTAGTTTCTTTTTTTTTTTTCTGTATGAAGACAAGAGATATCTCCTACCAATTTATTAAGAAAAAATTACAACTATTCAATAACCAATCGTGGCATAGACACCTCTCTTATGTCATCTAACAAAATCGTTTCTAGATCAACAGGAACCTGATCAAGAACGTGGAAACCCAAATTTAACGAATATGCAAAGTTCGCCAATCCATCGGCGAGTCGATTTGCGTCTCTGTAAGTATGAGAAACCTTGACACTCCAATCCTTTTCATTAATGAAGCCATGCTACAAACGTACCACGAATGATAGCGGGTGAGAATCATTCACATCGTCTCTAAGAAACCCAACAACCAGCTCTGAATCCACCTCTAGTTCCACATGAATAGATTGATGATCCCAAGCTATATAAAGACCGTAGTAAACATTCCAGAGTTCCGCAAGAGGTGTTGAGCATATCCCAATTTTTAACGCGAACCCACTTACCCAAGCCCCTTCCTCATTGTGCAAAACTTCACCAGCCATCGATCTACATGGGTTCCCTCTAGATGCACCATCTGTATTGAGTTTCAACCAACCGCGACTCAGTTTTTTCCAGCCAATGTTTCGCTCAATTCGTACCGGCCTTGATATAGATTGCTCTCTAAGCTCTGCATACCCTTTCTTGATTTCCTTGGCATAATCACATAGAAACTTGGTCCTATCTTTCCATCACAGAGATAAACCAAACACATTTAAGCATCTCCATTTCCAACCCCACCATACCGCTATTCCAAATATACATAACCAATCATACTCATGAGTCGAAGAATTGTCAGTGAGGTTAGAATAAATCCACTCCAATATATTGATTGGTTGAAAAACTGATTCTTCTTTTGTTGAGGGACCAAACGAAACCAAATTCCTTTCATAGCTGGGAAATCACGAAAACCATGATTAATAGTTTTGATATCTCCCTTACAAACTGCCGATTTCCCAGTGGGTCTTCTATATCTATGTGCATTAGTCATTATAGCCTAATTGCATACTAGCCAAAGAAAAGTCTTGACCCTCTCTGGGACTGTGCTAGTGTGCTTTTCCAACATAGATTAAATAGCTACTCAAGATTTTGTCTTGGAATCGAACTCTTCGATAGAGCTTCATACGCAGTTTTAACAGAAAAGCAACCATATGTTCTTCCTTCCCATGATAGATTATCTCGAGCTCCTGTCACTTTATCAACAACCACCGAAGCTAAACGAAGTCTTATGATTTCCGGAAGCGCGATATCACTCCAAACAACCAACCACTGGATGTGATCCATAACTCACTCACTTTAGCTTGTAGTTCGAAGGGGATAGAGTTTGGTTGTGGGGTTTTAAGTTTTTAATTTTAAAGCTATTTCAAATTTGTGGTCTTTTTTGGAAAAAAAATTTTTTTTGTGTTTTTAGAAATTTTGAGAGTGTGGTACTTTTGGAGTATTTTTAATTTTTGTGGTATTTTTGAGAATCTCCCATTTCTATTCCTAATATGCTCCCTTGTGACAATAATTTTTTAGTCACTAGTCTCATGCTGGTTCGGACCGTGAATCAGAATGAATTTTGATACCGTATTACAATAATCAATTGACAACAAATATATTGACACCTATTCCTAAAGTATTAGTGTTTTGTTCATTTAAATATTTTATGCTAAATATTTTACCCCTAATATATATAACTTGGACTTTTAATATATTCCTGATAGCTAGTGTTATCTTTGTGTTACTATATCAAACATATTCATAACAAATGTTATCATATATATGATTCTGATTTTACCTTTAATTTGTCATGAATCTGATGAGAGTTTTCGATTTGAGTGGAAGCCATTGATGCAACAGCTAAGTGACCAATATAATCTTCAAAGAGTTCACTTCCAAAAAGAAGAGCAAAAACAGCCGTTGGATCAACCATTGTTTCTCTGATTGATCATCATCAAACCATTAAGATAATTCTCATAAAATAATATAATATAATATTTACTAAAGATCAAAACTTTACTTAGTAGCTGAGAGTTTTCCAGTTTGATCATATGCTTCACGGTGAATAGGATCGCTAAGAACTTGGTAAGCTTCACCAAGAACCTATTAAGAGGTAAATGTTATAGTTTTATTTCCATAGTCAGATATTGTAATTATGTTGATCGAGAATTAATCCCGTATAGAAAATTAACAACAAGTTATTTTAGAGTGTGTATTGGAAAACCAATAAAGTCGGGAAGAAAGTTGCCTGAAAGTTTTGAGCAGCAAGAGGATCATTTTGGTTCTTATCAGGATGAACTTGTCTTGCCTAAGATTTAAACACAAAAATGTTATCAAGAAGAATCACAAATCAATAAAACTAAATAAATAAAAACAAACCTTGATATAATAAGCTTTACGAATCTCTTCCTCAGAAGCAGAAGGAGTAACACCAAGAACATCATAGTATACTGTTTCTTTCACCATCATTTGAGAATTGTAGCTTTTAGGAGATGTTGATACAAGCATTAAAGAGAAGTCTTTACAGTTATGTACAATTGAGTTGCAACTTTTTAACTGTCCACTTTATGCTTTTTATCATTCATTTCATTATATTATGCTTTCTTTTTCTATTATTATTTCTTTTCCAAAAGAGTAATGATGCAACTAGCACTTTTCTCAATTGTTTAATAAAACTAAAAACAATATAAGGTCCTACCGGGAGTCGAACCCAGGTCGCTGGATTCAAAGTCCAGAGTGCTAACCACTACACCATAGAACCTTGTTGCGTTAACTCATATGTTAGTATTATTTATTAAAAAACAACCTCACAAACCTTTTTCCAGCTGACCATCCCTTAATTAAAATATATAAGCATATTCGTATTATTTTTTCCCCCTTAAATTATTGACTATTAACAAATATAATAATAATAATTACGGATTTACACATATGCTTTACAAGTTAGAAAAGTATTTTTGTTTCATTATGGTAGTCACATTTTAATTGCAATTATTTGTGTTGATCACAAATCACAATTAGAATTAGTTTGTGTTATATTTGAGGTACATAAAAAATAGTTAACCCTTTATGATATATAACTAAAAAATAATAATAATATTTATATAATCTTATTATATAAACCGGAACGCGTTTAACGTGAGTACGACACGTAAACAAAATTATAATTAATAAGATCGTGACACGTGTTATTGTTAATTAAGATCATGACATGTGTCAACGTAGTATTTAAACTAATAGAAACTTTCTTATTGTTAGTTTTTTATTTTTCTGAAATAACAGAATAATAAAAAAGAAATGAGTATTATTATTTTAAATGGAAACTACAAAAAAATATTAATGTTATAATATTAAAATAACAAAAATATACAATATATAAAAAATATATCAATAATTATTTCTCATAATTTTGATAATCGATAATTATTCTCATAATTCTGATAATCGATAATTATGGATATTTATAATTATTATTTACAAAAAATCTAATAATAACTAAACTTTGGTTTTAACGTCGCTTAAAATATCTAATCACTTGAGTTATCATTTTTAAATTAAAATATTTTACATTTATCCGCGTATCACGCGGGACCTAATCTAGTTTATAATAAAGCTTTAAAAAACTTAAAAACAATTATAACGAAACGTAAGAAACATTTTTTTTTTTTTCATTTTGATAAACTAGTAGAAGAAAACAAACAAGAATTTTAAAAACAAGTTTACACAAAAATTCCATTGGTATGACATTTTGATAAGTAAACAGTTTCATAAGCTCAAAAATAGTGTTAATAAAAGTAAAGATACTTTTCTCTTCACGGCTTACCTTCCTCTCCCACGTTTACCTCCTCCACCTCCTCCTCTCTTTCCACCTCTACTACTACCACCACCACGGCCGCCAAAATCTCTTCCACCACTACCACCACCACGACGGCCGCCAGAATCTCTTCCACCACCTCTTCCGCCTCTACTGCTTCTACTTCCAAAATCCCCAAATTCTCTACTGCTACCACCTCTACCGCCACCACCTCGACCTCCTCTGGTCGTGCCGCCTCTACCGCCGCCTCTCTTGCTATGTAGATAAGACACTTTATTCGCCTTTTGTTGCCTCTCTTTGCGAACTTGCTCAAGATCTTTGATCTCTGACCGAACATTCGCGTTAGGTACTGATCCTTGCCATTTTTTCCCACTTCTTCCGCCTCGGCCACCTCTACCTGCAAAATTTCTCTTTATACCTTTCAATAGGTGGACCAAATAACAGTTATCGAAAAACCGAACCAAACTAAACTGAAATATTCAATTTTGAACTCGAACCGAAGTATGAAATTTAGGGATGGGCATTTGGTTTATTAGGTTTTTTCGGTTCATTCGGTTTTTGGTTTTTTTGTGCCGAATTGAACCGAATAAAAATTTGGCTCGGTTCGGCATTCGATTTGTTCAGCTCGGTTCGGTTTTTCACTTTTCTAGTTCGGTTTACTCAATTTGAAATCTTAACTCGGTTAAATTTTGGCTAATTTTCGGTTTTTTCGGTTATTCAGTTAGTTTTAGCTAGTTTGATTCGGGTTGGATCAGTTCAGTTTGGTTAATATAGTGTAAAATAAAATTGTTGTCGAACCGAAACGAACCGAAAACCAAACTAAAATAAAAAAAAAGTTTATGAACTGAACCGAATAAACAGAACCGAATTAACCGAACTAAATTTGGTTCGGTTTAAATGCCAGCGCTAATGAAATTACTAAATAGATATCAAAATCTATTATCTAAATAACTAGAAGCAAACCGAATACCCAATTACCCAGACTAACAACTCGAGATTAATGAAATGATGAAACTCTTGTGTGTGGAACCAAGTTGTAAAAAGTATATTATATACCTGACATGCTTGTTGTATCATCAGCATCACCATCCTCTCTACTAAATGCTTTCTTATGAGACTTATCTTTCCATCTTTTGTAAATTGCACCTGCTTTGTTTGCTTTTACTTTAGCTCCACTCTCTGTCTTAATCTTTTTAATAGTATACAAGAAAACTTTCAGTTTAGCTCAACACATTTCTCTGAATCATTAAAGACAAGTGTACTTATACTAACCTTTCCACTAGCTGTTACTCGATCGCCATTGTTCAACTTGATGTACTTCTTACTTTTCTATCAACACAAACAAAATCCAATTACAGCTCCAGACAAATATTAAGGGTGGGCATTTGAACCGAACCTAATAAACCGAATTTACTCGGTTCAATTCGGCAATTTTTTTATTTTAGTTTGGTTTTTGGTTCAGTGAAAGCAACAATCTTTTTTACTAAATTAACCGAACCGTAACAAACCGAACTTGCTAAAATTAACCGAAAAAACCAATACAAAAACTGAAAAACCCCGAAAATAGACCAAAATTAAGATTTTCGAACCATATAAAACCAAACTTCAAAAACGAACAACCGAACCAAACCGAACTTTTGTTCGGTTCAATTCGGCCAAAAGAAGAAAAAAACGAAACCCAACCGAAGCAAATACTGTCATGTTACTGTGACATCATTTACCTTGTCCCAGTGATAATTTGTTTTTTGCTGCTTCATTCCTTGACCATCATCAGCTACTAGATCAAGAACAGCAGCATCCAATCTACATGCAATCCATTGAATCTTTCAATGAATTTGCCAACAAAACCCAAATGAGAATAATATGTGCTTTACCTATTTGATCCAAACCCTTCGTTACCCCTCACAGATAGCCCTGCTTCTGAATGCTGTGTGCATAAGAAAAAGAAATAATATTCAACTCTGCTTCATCTCAATTAGCACTGTGACTTAAATCATGAAACATACATGATTTACTGGTATAGAGCTTATATAGAAATCTTCGTCCTTGAAGCTTTGTTGTGCTTTTCTTTTCTTACCGCTTACTGAAATCAATTGAGAGTTAATTTGAAAGCTAGGTAACAGAAGTAGTGAATAAATCTAACTACACACTACAGAACAAGCACGCATACCTTTGTTTCCAGATATCTTTTCTTCGATAAAAGTAGTAGTAGGTTCAGCTTCCTATATATCGACAAATACTTATGTGAGTGAAACTAATAAGCATACAGATAGAATTGTATTAGGAACTGAACAAAATTACCATTTCTACGTGATTTTTAGAAATCTGCTGCTGATTCTGCTGATGTCTCGTATTAATGATCTTCTCATGAATGGCTCTTTTCTTCTTCATCACATCAGCCCATTGCCCAGGAGGACCCTAAACAACAACCAACACATTTAGGCTTCTCCTACTTACAAGCAAACTACAAGCCAAGAAATAGTTATTGAAACTGGTGATTCGATAATATTAAAGTATCATCATCACCTTCACATTTTTGGCTTTGGCAGCTTCACCTTCTGCTTCAAGTATGGTCTGCTTAGGTCTGGCACAAATCAATCATCGTTATGATTAGTCACATTGGTGTTAAATTACACATGGAAGTCTGATCATATCAATATGGAATAATAAAGGATGATTACACAACTCACCTGAAATGTTTGATTTTCTGAAAAAATGCCATTGCCTCTAATTCCCCACCTTCGATTATGCTTCTGAAGATTGGATGCAAGCCTTCTCTAGGTAGCTCCTTTGCTCTTCTAATAGACTCTTTTGACGGTGCAGGTTTTGTTTTCGTATACAACCGAAAAGCTTTAGTGGAAGTTTTTTCAAGAGAATCTAACTCTGCAGATGAATCAACCATCTCTTGGATTCTATTAAAAATAAGATCAATTGTCTTCTGTGGGAAACGACCATAAACAGTTACTCCACTATCAATTGCTTTAGTAGTTTTGCTCATTACTTCTTCCATGTTTTTTAAAACCTCATCTTCAGTAGGTGCAGGTCTTATTGGTTTTGATAAGAATAAATGAAGATCTAACAGATACGGGATATCCTCAGGTGTAACAAAGGAATATGCAGAACCTGTACGACCAGCTCTAGCAGCTCTTCCAACTCGATGAACAAAAATCTTCGGTCTTGGAGGAAAATCCCAGTTTATAACATTATCAAGCAATGGTATGTCTATTCCTCTAGCAGCAATATCTGTCACAATCAACAACATAGTCTTCCTTGCTCTAAACCTTGATACATGAATCTTGCGCGCGTCTTGATCCATATCACCGTAACATACAGATGGCTCGATATTTTCCAACTTAAACAGTGAGTTGACGAATTCCACATGATGCTTTGTTGAAACAAATATCAAAGTCTGTTCATCTGATCGTATATGCTCCCTTACCAAGTATATCAATGCAGCATACTTCTCTTCTGGCCGTAAAGTTAAGAAAGATAGCTTCAAGTCTGGACTTATCTTGTTCTCAACATCTAACCGAACAAGTTGAGGCTCACGCAAACCAGCCTTTGCAAATTCTGCAAGAGCACTTGGTAAAGTAGCACTAAAAAGCAAAGTCTGTCTATTCTCACTTAACTGAGCTAGAATCTGATGCAACTGCTCGGCGAACCCCATACCAAATAAACTATCTGCTTCATCGAAAACCACATACTCGACTGTCCTAAGATTCATATCATCTACTTCTTCTAAAAGATGCATAAGTCTACCAGGAGTTGCAATAATAACATCAGGGCTCTTTGTTAACTCTTCAAATTGATCTTCCATGCTATCTCCACCAACCACTAAGGTAACACGAAGATCTGAAACAAACAAACGAATCAAAGTTGATCAATTGAATAGCCTAAATCCCATTTTCTCAACTAAGAACATAGTTTCTAGATTATAACTGAATTCTTTTACGAATTTAAAATAGGAAAAGAAATTCGAACCTGTGAACTTTCCGAGCTCCTTAGTGAACTTTAGAGTCTGTTCAGCCAAATCACGAGTAGGCGATAAGATAAGTGCTCTAACACCTCCTTGAGGAACATGTTGTTTAAGCTTCTCTAACATAGGAATGAGAAAAGCTGCAGTTTTACCAGAACCAGTTCGTGCCATGGCGACGACATCGACGCCGGAGAGAATTAGCGGCATAGTCTTCCGTTGGATCGGTGTTGGAACTTTGTATCCTTTCTTCTTGATTGCATTGAAGACATTTGGACCGAGATTTAGAGATTCAAATCCTCCAGATTTGCCTTTCTTCTTCTGTTTCTCTTTCCGGTGAAGCTCAGTAACTGAGCTCACCAAGAACTTATTTTCTGCAACCATTGTGAATCTGGATTACCAGAGATTATGATTGATTCTGAGAATTTGCACTGCAGAGAATCCCCAAAGTAGGGTTTCTTAGCGAAGATGACGAAGTATGTGATGAATCAGAGTTTTAACTAGTTTTGGTTTTAGGGTTTAACGAAAAGAGACGACCCACACAAAAAAAAAAAAAAAAAAAANCTTTCGTGGGCTTAAATTTATTTCAGGCCTACCTTTTAATATTATCGAAGCCCAACGTTCCCCTACTTCGATTTTTATATTAATAGGGCTGAAATTATTATAGAAGATTCAATCAAAAGATATCTAAAAAATGTCTCTGTTTCTCTCTCATTTCGATTCGTCGGCTTTGTTTTTGCGGTTACTCCACTTTCTTCTCCAATTATGGAGACATAACCGCCAGGAGTTAGCTAAGGCTACTTTATACGGTTTATCTGGAAATATCAAATTACTCGCATATATCTCTACGCAATCTCTATATAATCTCTGCATCTTACTGGGCAATATTAAAGCCAATGTTAAGATGAAAAACCTTACCTTTGAACTGGATGATGACGCAATTCACATTTCATTCGATTCGTGCAATGAAGCGCTTGCTACGACCCTACAGAGTATGGTGGTCTTTCCGGCGAACCCTTGGAAACAAAATATCAGAGTTATGATAGTGGCCTTACCACGTGTTCGTGGAGGCAATGAATTTGTCTCTGGTCATATTGTCGACAATACAAAGTTACAATTCTTTTTCCCGTCGGAAGAGGCGCTGAATGGAGTACTCCGCCATGACTTATGGTCATTCAATGAATGGATGATAACCACACACAAATGGATTTCCAACCAGACTAAAGATGATCTTCAAACCATTCCATTTTGGATTCAAATTCAAGGAATTCCAATGCAATTTCTTACCGAAGCAATGGTCACACAAATTGGGCATAATCTCGGCCATTTCATTGAGACCGATTTCATTAATGGTGGTGGGTTATCGGCGACTTACGTCGGAATGAAACTGGTGTGCCACATTGATATATTCCTGCAATTCCAACACCGTTTTCTATTTTGGAGCATATGATGTGATTCTAAAATTGCACTATAAAAAATTTCGCAATTTTTGCTTTAATTGCGGTTCGGTCACTCATGATCAATCTGAATGAAATCACTCATGATGGTGATTTCGACGAGGATGAAGACTCAAAAAAGGAGCCGGCAGAAGCCTCAACGCTCACTCCAGTTGCAGATCCGCCTACTCCGACAACACCAACATCGACGACTTCTCCTGCCAGTCTGATTAACAGCAAAAAAAGGCGCATGAATTCTCCACCTAACTACAATCTGGCGGCTTCACATAGGTCAAGTTCGAGTGGTGGTAAAACAGAGATTCACCAAATATTTGATGATGAAGAAACACATGAAGTGGTGTACAAGAGGAAGCATAAGGTCTTGGATGTTTGGGTTTTAGTATTGGGCCTCATAAGGAACTGATTTCGCTGGCCCATCAAACAACATGTTTAACGAGGCTGAAGACGTGAAACCAACTCACACAAAGGGTACGGTGGGTTCGAACCCACCAAAGGCGCCATGAATATGGCCTTTTGAAACTGCCATGGTTTGAAGGAGTCCACGGTAGTTTGACGCCTTAAAGGGATAACTTGGCGTTATTCCTTGGACGCACTCTTTCTGGATTGAAATGAAAAAATATGATGATGTAGTTCGCGACTTAGCAACTAAGTTAAAGTTTGATTTGGTTGAATGTGTTAAGCTGATTGGGATGGGAGAGGGTTTAACTTTTATTTGGAATAGTAATGTAAGGGTTTCAATTATTTATATGAATTCTCGCATGATTGATTGTAAAATTTCTTATGAAGAAGGTTATTTCTATTACTCTTTTTTTATGGTCATCCGGTTCGAAAAATGCGTCATATACTTTGGGGAAAATTACAAGGCCTTGTTGTAAACCGACATGGTCCATGGCTCCTAAATGGAGATTTTAATGAAATTTTACATGCACATGAAACCCAAAGAGGACGCCCACGTGAACCGTGGAGTCTAATTTATTTCCAAACTATGGTTGAGGTGTGTGGATTGAAAGATTTACCATATTACGGGAATAATATGACTTGGGTGGGAAAAATACGATCTTATACTATTGAAAGTTGGTTAAATAGAGCAATGAGCAATAAAGAATGTCGGCAATGTTTCTTTCATCTACGGTCACTTATTGAGATTTGGTAGAATCAGATCATAGACCGACAATTATCAAGATGCGGAAATACTTCGATATGAGGTTTAATCCATTTCGCTATGATAGTTGTTTTGAGTTGGATGCTGATTTTTACAATGTCATCACTCTAGGCTGGAATTTTCCTTCAGAACAGCGGGATATTTCGGTTATGTGCCGGATTGCTAATTGTCGTGAAGAGATAGCATATTGGCGCTCCAGCCATAATCAAAATTCTCAACGACAATAACATTTTTAAGGTTGGCAATTGATCAAGCGTTTAGAGATGACACTTCATCTCTACCATCTATCCATGCACTACAAAAAAATTACTTAGAGCTTATCATCGAGAAGAAGAATATTGGCAGCTTAAAATTCAAAACCAATGGTTGAAAGCAGGAGACCTGAATACAAAATTTTTCCATGCGTTACAAAAAATAGGCGAGCTCAAAACCATATTATTTCACTCAAGACGGACAATGGTAACCAAATTTATGGATGTCAAAATATGGCGAACTTAGCACAGGACTACTTTAAGCGGGTTATTTACGAGCCAAGGAAACAATGATGTTGCACTAATGACTATGGTTGTAACTCCGAAAATAAATCATGAATTAAAATAACTGTTCAATTTACTAAAGTTAAAGAGGCATTGTTTAGTATTGTTCTACAGATCCTTGACCAGACGGATTTACGACACGTTTTTATCATTCCTACTGGGATACAGTTGGACCAGCTATTACCGGTGAGATCCAATCTTTTTCGAAAATGATAGATTACCGGACCAGTGGAACCATACCAACATATGTCTAACTCTGAAAACAGATAAGGCTCAAACTATGACCAATAAGTCTCTGCAATGTCATATACAAGATTATTTCCAAGATTCTAGTGCACCGACTAAAGAAATTTCTACCAACATTGGTTGGTGATCAATCACATGAAGCTTTCATACCAAGCTGCTATATTACAGATAATGTGTTTATTTCTCACAATGTATTTCACGCGTTGCGAACAAAGACTGAGATCGGAACAAATTATATGGCGATTAAAACTGACATCAGTAAAGCTAACGATCGGATAGAATGACATTTTCTTCACGCGGTACTAAAAAATAAGGGTTTCTCTGACAAATGGATCGACTGGATTCTATAATGTGTGACAACCGTATCTTTCTTGGTGTTACTCAATTACTCAATGGAAGCCCATATGGTCACTTTTCACTACAACGAGGCTTACGCCAAGGTGATCCTTTGTCACCATATCTTTTTATACTATGTGCGGATGCATTGAGTTCTCTTATCACCAAGGCCACATGACGAGGTGAATTAAGCGGAATACACATTTGCAGGGATGCACCATTAATTGACCATATTATGTTTGCGGATGATTCTCTTTTCTTCGTTAAAGCGGACAACGCAAATAGTCTCAAATTGAAAGAAAATTTTCAACAATATGCTGAAGCTTCAAGTCAGTTGATCAATTTAGACAAATCAACAATTATGTTCAGGTCTAAGGTCTATGAGCATAGTATGACTATAATTAAGACAATTCTAGGGTTACCTGAGCATTTTAGTACCAAAAAAACGAGTTGTTTTCCTATATCGTTGATAAGGTGAAACAACGAATTCCGGGGTGGCAATGCCGTTATTTGTCTCTGGCGGGACGCGAAGTGCTTATTAAGAGTATTAATATGGCTTTATCGATATATTCTATGAACTGTTTTCGGCTACCGTCTACATTGCTAAAATATTTAGATGCCATAATGTCTAAATTTTGGTGGAATAGTAATTTGACAAACCGGAAAATGTCATGGTTAGCTTGGCAGCGACTTCAATATCCAAAAAGTTTACGTGGTTTAAACTTTTGGGATTTGGGTCTTTTCAATCAATCTCTATTAGCAAGTCAAGCTTGGAAGATTCTCAATAGGCCTACATCTTTGATAGCAAAGCTCTTAAGTGCTAGATATTTTAAAGATGGTATCTTTCTTAATGGTAAGAACGGGATCCACTCGTCTTATGGTTGGCAATTGATAAACAAGAATTTGCTCAATTCTATGTCTAAGAAAATATCTTAAGTCTACTTATATCATTGTAATCCTTAAGAATCAATCCAGTTCAGAGATGCACTCAACATACTAGTCCTATTAGATTCATGTTTAGTCTAAAAAATTATAATTATAATGGTTTGGAACATTCAAACAAGCAAAAGTAAGCAAAATCAACAAAAGTCAACATGATTAATAAAAGTCAACTAAAACTTAAACTTGAGTTCAAAAGTAAAAGGCTAAGAAAATGGTACATGTATTGATTCGGGTGAACAAATGATATTCCATGATGTTCAATGCTAACTATTCAAGCTAATCATTGGTCTAATATTCCCATAGATAGACTAAACCACACTCGTGGCACTAATCTTTTCCCTAATCAGGAAATTAAGACAATCTCTTGGATAATCACACAATTATGAAATATTAAGATACAATATATGCTAAACCACTAAACTAACTAACAAAAATCTTTTGGTTAGGCCTCGTTTAGCATGCAGCGATTGGTTCATGCATTTCATCGAACACCTTTCGGACACAATTTTTTCTATGATCTAGACTTGAGTGATCAAAACAATTATAGCATGAAGAATATCTACTACATGAAGATTTAAGGAATCTAAATCCTAAGTATCATATTCCATAACCTAATCAAAATCCAAGGTTAGAGATGTGTTGAATCATGATTAGAAGAAGATTTGATAAGATCTAAGCAATCAAAGCAAGAAATAAAACTCAAATAAGCTAAGATTCAAATAAATTACAAAGTGTTCTAAAGAGAATAAAGGTTATAAAAAATAGGATAAAGCATAACTTAAAAATTAGGTTTGTAGACACTTAAACAGTAGCTCCTAAATGATCTTGAGTTAACCCAAAACAATTTGGTTAACCCACTAAAACAAATGGGTAAAAGGTTTGGTCAACTTTTATTTTTGACTTTTTCTCCCCGATATCGGTCAAATCGGCCGATACAGGTACTCGATATTAATCCTTCACATTTTGTATCGGTCACATTCGACCGATACACTTTGGTCGATAGCAGTGTACCGGTTGAAGTGTATCGGCCAACATCAGTTCGGTATGAAATGTAGGTGTCTTGTATCGATCACTTCAGATCGGTACACATTGGTCGATATGGTGGTCTCGGTCCATGTGTACCGGTTGCCTTAGCTTGGTAAAGTTTCTTCAGGACTTATATCGGCTTAACCAACTGATACGATACAAGTGATCGATACTTCCTCCTAACTTCCTTTTTGCTTATGTTTTGATTATTTTCCCATCGGTTTGATTCCATTTTAGCTCTGCACATCTCGAACACCTAAAATATGCAATGATGTGCAAGATGCAACCTATCTAGACCTAAATGCAAACTAAAAACCCTAAAACAGATTCAAAATCAATGTTAAAAAGCATCAAAAAGCTAATATATCAGCAATCTCTCTGCTTTGCCAAAGAACTTCTGAAAAAGAGTTTGCGAGTGGACATCGGAGATGGTCAATCAATAACGATCGGCTATGAACTTTGGCTTCCAACAACACCACCAAGACCAGCAGTTACGACAAACAGTTTTTCAATAAACCTACCACTAACAACATTGTATGACCCGTAACAAAACAATGGGATGAACAAGCATTATTAACTCATATCATGAGCTCATCCGGAAAATTTACATTCTTGAGATTTCACTCCCGGACCGTTACATGTGACGCTATACAACACATGGTTTCTTCATTGTTCGCTCGGCATATCGCCTAGCGTTGGAATATGCAAATTCTGATCTACAACTGGTACCTCCATTGTTTCTGAACCAGGGCTTAGCTACTCAACTTTGGAGACTCCCAATAGCACCGAAATTAAGACACTTCCTTTGGCGAATGTGCTCCAACATACTTCCGACTTTGGCTAACCTCGCGTATCATCGTCTAACAACACAACAAATTTGTCCACGATGTTGTGTTGAAGCCGAAACTATCGAACATCTATTTTTTAGTTGCCCTTATGTTGTTGGGGAATGGTGGATTGTGAGTGTTTCATTACCTATTCTATATGATTTACAACCTTCTATAATTATGAAGATTGAGAGTCTTATTTTCGCATAGTTCCATATTAATCAGGATGAGGAAGCTAAAGTTATAGTCTTTTGGATACTTTGGAAATCCAAAAATAGTTTGGTTTATAATCAACAGACCATTGACTTTCCAGAGTTGATCTCATGTGCATGACGTAATGTACAAGAATGGTTAGAGAAACTAATCATACTCAACCAACAAGAATATGTCCAATTAGGCGTGACTGGGTCAAATGTAATTATGACTCAGCTCACCGGTTGGGTAATAGATTGTCAGGTATAGGTTGGATTATTCGCGACGCTCATGGACGATTTTTACACTGCGGGAATAAATTATTTGATGGACGTCACACAATTAAAGAGTCTGAAATGACGGCGTTAATTTGTTTTAATCATATTAAATTTGTTTATAGTCTTAGAGACGAAAACATGTTTGCTGATTATTTAGCTAAGCTGACAATTTCCTCTGTACCAAGTTCTAACATATTTCATACTTACCCATTGACATTACAACTGTATGTAAACAATGATCTTCTTTAATAAAGTCATATTATCATTAAACAAAAAGATTCAATCAGGGATCCATTTCAAAAATTTTAATATTTAAAAATTTGGGATCTAGATTTGGATGAAAAAACTAAAATTTCAGACCACAATTAAAATATTATAATTTTTTATTGTAATATTCTAATCTGAAGTAACACATATTAAACATATCTAAATATGCAACTTTTTATACATATTCTAAAATATTATCTTTAAAAACTTTTAAAAATTGTCTTTAATTTTTTTAATGGTACGAAAGTACCGATTTTAGAAACTATATAAATTCAAGATACCCAAAAGCTTAGAATCCGGAAAGTCTCAAAAAATTATTAGGATCTCACTATCCTCGAAAAAATTGGATATCTAAATTGTCTTCCTTCAATCTATTTGAATATAAAAAATTAAGAAGTCATTTACAATAATGACCTTACATTGATTTGGTACATTGATTTGGTATATTACCAAAACTGTCATTTATTTTTAACTTTCAATTTTGACTTCATTAATGGCAATTCGTCAATGGTTTTCATATTAATTATTAATAATTTTTAATTTTATTAATAAAAAGATTCTAAGATATTATATCAATAAAAATTTATCCTAATATATTTTCATTTATTTTTATTTATTATAATTTATTTATAAACTAAGCCTATATCTTTAAAATTCGTTTTCAATTAATATGCTGAAAATAAATTTAAGAATAGATGATTTGTTATGTAATTTCATTTTAATATGGAAAATAAATAATATTTAATATATGGAATTTGTAATATAGATAAAATAAAGATAATATATTTGGTAAGTTTATAATCTTAGCTTTTGTAAAAAATAAATTTTATCTTAATTTTACCTGAAAATTGCATTAAAAATTAATTATTGTGTTTCAAATATATAATTTTTTTGTAAAATAACATAATCTCTATAACAATAATTAAGGAGTCATTTTGAAGAATAACCTTGCATTTATGTGATATATTACGTAAATTATCACTCAATTTTGTTTTTCAATTTTGAATTCATTAATAGTATTTTACTCAATAATTTTATATGAAAATATTATATCAGTTAAAATTACCTTTTCAATTAATATGCTGTAAATTTATTTAAGAATATATTATTTATCATATAATTTTTTTATATTCCAAATAAATAATATTATATCTATGAATTTCTATAAAAAAATACTATAAAGTTAAGGTACTAGATAAGTGTCTAATATTAGTTTTTTTGTAAGAATAATATTTATCTTATCATTTTATTTAAAAATTATGTAATTTTTTATTTTTCTCAAATATATTATATACTTATAACTATTTCTATTGTAAAATAACATAAACGGATGTATGTAAGTAATGTGGTGTTATATTATAAGTTAAATATGTTTATAAGATTTTATATATTTAAACCAAGTTAATTATATATAGAAAAATGTATATGATATTTAGAGATTCGTCAATGTTTTTCATATTAATTATTAATAATTTTTAATTTTATTAATAAAAAGATTCTAAGATATTATATCAATAAAAATTTATCCTAATATATTTTCATTTATTTATATTTATTATAATTTATTTATAAACTAAGCCTATATCTTTAAAATTCGTTTTCAATTAATATGCTGAAAGTAAATTTAAGAATAGATGATTTGTTATGTAATTTCATTTTAATATGGGAAATAAATAATATTTAATATATGAAATTTGTAATATAGATAAAATAAAGATAATATATTTGGTAAGTTTATAATCTTAGCTTTTGTAAAAAATAAAATTTTATCTTAATTTTATCTGAAAATTGCATTAAAAATTATTGTGTTTCAAATATATATTTTTTGTAAAATAACATAATCTCTATAACAATAATTAAGGAGTCATTTTGAAGAATAACCTTGCATTTATGTGGTATATTACGTAAATTGTCACTCAATTTTGTTTTTCAATTTTGAATTCATTAATAGTATTTTACTCAATAATTTTATATGAAAATATTATATCAGTTAAAATTACCTTTTCAATTAATATGCTAAAAATTTATTTAAGAATATATTATTTATCATATAATTTTTTATATTCCAAATAAATAATATTATATCTAGGAATTTTTATAAAAAATACTATAAAGTTAATGTACTAGATAAGTGTCTAATATTAGTTTTATGTAAGAATAATATTTATCTTACCATTTTATTTAAAAATTATGTAATTTTTTATTTTTCTCAAATATATTATATACTTATAACTATTTCTATTGTAAAATAACATAAACGGATGTATGTAAGTAATGTGGTGTTATATTATAAGTTAAATATGTTTATAAGATTTTATATATTCAAACCAAGTTGATTATATATAAAAAATGTATATGATATTTAGATAATACATTTACAAAATGATGTAATACATTACAGAATTTGCTATTCATTTTTTATCCTTAGAATAGAATTCATTAATTAATAACATTTTAGGGTGGGATATTAATTTACATATATATATATATATATATATATATATATTACAAAATAATATATAATCAACAAAAACTAATTCAAATATATCAACTATATGAAATTATTTAGATGAATATGTTGCACGGTTGATTATGATTATTTTTTTAACAAATCACAAATATAATAATTTAGAATAATATTTGTGGTGCGGTGTTAGAGTTATTTATTTTGGATCATTCTTCATCACGGGTTTTATGTCAAAGTATATAATAAATTTTTTGCATTTTCAGTTATGTACTATATATAGTATATAAATTATAAATATAAGTTTGCTAATTTTAGAATTATGATTTATATATATTTTACATCAATTTTTAAAAATTGCTACATAATAAACTAAATAATTTTTTTTTTTTTTAAAAATCATGTAATTAGTATAAAAGAATATATGGTTTATGTATACAAGAATTTTCGTATATCTTGGGTTTAAACTTTTTGATTAAGAATAATTCAAGTTAAGAATATTTATATAATATTATATGTTAAATTTTACAAAACATTATATATAATTACTTTAATATTATCATTTATAATGTGTACTATATTTACATAACATTATTTATATACAATACAAATATTTAAATCCAAAAATATTTTATTTAAAAAAGTTTATATTAATTTTATAAAATATCTAAAATTTATATGAACATAATATAGCTCTTTCGGCTATAAATATTTTAATATAAATCTTATGTTAAATATTCCATTACATAAAATATTATATTATTGTATTAAAACATTACGCTAAATAGAATATTTATATAAATATTTTAAATATTAAAATTTTAGTGTTAATCTATTTATTAAAGTCTGTTTAAAATGTAAGCCCAATAAAATTTAGTAAATCTAATATGGGTAAGGATATATCCAAATTTTGAAGTCGGATATTTTTAAAAATTTGTATTAAAAAATTTTCATTAATGAATTTGACGGAAAAATCCGTTCCCGTGTTTTTGGGAAAACATGTTTTTGTTTTTTGCCGAGAAAACGTTTTTCTGCATTTTTTATGGAAAACGTGTTTCGTTATTCTTAGCAGATGACAGAAAAACATGTTTTCTCCACCTTTTTTTTTTTTTTACATACTTGAGATGTTGAGATGCTAAATCTAAACTCACATTTTTTAACATCTCAAATATCTATAAATTTTAGATTTTAGTATCTAAAATTCATATGTTGCATCTGTATACTAATTTTAAAGTGATCAAGCGAGCAACATATTTGAACGTTTTTAATCTAAAAGCAACATCTAAATATAGAAACGAACATACCATAAATGGTTCATAAGAGTTAAATTTTCAGTATAATTATAGAAATAGTAAATCGATAATATTAATGTAAAAAAAGAAAACATACATTTAAATTCAAAAGATGAATAGTAAGGATTTAAATCTAGTAATGAAACAATTTTAAAAACATATACCATTTTTCTTTTTCTTTTTTGTGATATATAATTTAACAATTTTATCAATATCAAAAGAGATTTCTTTGCTATTTTTTCATCATTTTTTGTTTACATGGTTTCGACATGGTCATAAGAATCATACATATATCATTTTATTTATGAAACTATAATCCAACATACTAATATTGGATACTTAATCTATAAATTTAATAAATCAAAACTAATTAGTAGCATTACATATGCGTCTAATCTCTCCTTCAACACCAATCTTGACTCCAATGGCACCCATTTTAACCATAGCTTTAGCAAAATCCGCAGGAAAATTAGCTTTAAAACTTCGATTATCGACCAAATACGAATCAATTATCTGCTTCATATTATTGTCTTGGTATAAAACAGAATCCGAAAGAATAACTCCTTTGCCATTCTTGATGTTCCTCAAGATTTGATCATCAAACACAAATTGGCTGTCCCAATCTAATGGAATTCGAACATTAACATCACCACCTTGAGGACATTTTGATCTTAAAATTTGGAAAAATTCTGGATTTATTGTTGGATCTTGAGCATCTAAACGTGGTGTGACAAAGAAACAAGCTGTTGTACCAATAGTATGTGCACCTATATAACAAAAGTCCATTTTTTTAACAAGAAGTTTATTAGAGATTTTTTAAAATCACCTATTAAATTTTTTTTCCAAAAATATATAATCAACAATTTTAATCTTATAAAAATATCGCTAGCAACATTTTTTCCAAAAATAAACCAAAAAATTAAACAATAAACTTAAAATAACAAACTCAAAAATATAATTTGAAATCTTTTAAAATCATTTATACTGTATAGTATTTTTGAAGAAAAATGCGACCTTATTTAAGATACTTTTCTATGGTATTTTAAATTTGAAGCAATGACTTATTTTGTGGTATTTTAAATAAATACATGCTTTACATATATATATATATATAAATATTATGCTTTGTTTATATTATTTTATACATATATTAAAGAACATATATATATTTTAAAGAAAATTTATGTATTTAATTTAAATAGCTTATATATGTATATATATTATTTTGAATAGATTATACTATATGTGCTTTAATTTTTAAGTTATAGAAATATACGATGTGCAATAATTATAAATAAAAAGGACATTTAATAAGAAAAGAAATGAGTTAAAAATGATAAGTAGTGTACCAGCACTAAGAAGTAGAAGATCTTGATCAGAAAGTCCCTTTGCTCTGAATTTAGATTTCAAAGTGTTAATGGAATCTTCAACATCTGGCAAGTTCACAGCTTTACTCATACTCCCAATAAGCCCATCTCTTCTTCCCGTTGGAATCTCATACAAAGGTCCTTTTGCCTATTTAATAATAATAATAATAGTCTATATTAAAAAGAATAGAATAATTAGCAACAAATAAAAGTGAATATAATTTACCAGAGCAACAGCATCTCTAGCAGCAAGTGCAACAATGTCAGCACAAGACACAACACCCGGACATAACTGTTCTACTTCTGTTTTGGCTTCGTCTATTATTTCAAAACCACCCACACCAGAGTTTCCAGCAGCAAATCTCTCATCCTCACTACCTTCGTGTTTTATTAGAATCGACCCATCACAACCCTTCAAACATTTTTATAATAATCATACCAATTGACACAAATATATATAACCAAACTATTAATTTGAAAATGGTACCTCGACAAAGCAATCGTGAAAATGGAGACGAAGTAAGACAGCAGCATTTCCTGGATCACGACTCACTGCCTCTTCAACTACATTATGGACTATACTTTCTGCTAATGGACATCTTTTTGTGTAGAAACCCACTTCAAGTTCTGCCTCATTTAATTTGAAAAACAAAACTATAAATATTGTCAAAGTGATCATCTTAATTACAACTAGAGAATTGATTTGAGGTTAAGTTTGTTTGATATTTATACGCATAAAGAACATTACGTATAATAAATATATTTGACTTTATATCATTCATTGCATTTGTATTACCTGTTATCGCGTTAATTGCTTCCTATAGGTGACAAACATTTTATTCAGTTTTTTCTACAAAGTACTACTATTTCATTCAAACTTTTTATATATACAATTAACAATGAGTATATTTATTTTAACTTAAATTTTTATTCCAACTTTGGCCGTCTTTATATTTTTAAAATATGAATTTCTAGTTTACAATACAAACATATCATACATTCTCAAGTATTAAAAAATATCTTTAAGATATTTTTATGTTTATGGTATTTTTATTAAAAATTACCATTAACATAAAAATTTGAAGTTTAAAATTTTAATTCTTGGATTAGGGTTCACTAGTAAAAATTTAAAGTTTAGTATTTAAGGGATATTTCATTTTGGAGTTGCATAATTTAAATTATAAAATTTTATTTTCTAAAAACTTGTGATATTTCTGAAGCAAAGAAAACATCTTTACAATTATTGTATATATATATTTAATGAAAATATCAAATATAAGTTTTTAGCCTCTTAAAAAATAGAAAATTGGAAAAATAATTTAATTAATATTTTTTGAATATATAGAAACTGAGTATATATAAAAAAAATTAACGTGGATAATAATAAAATAACGTGGCGAGTAATAAAGTTAAGAAAACTGCATGTGGCAATAAATATATACATCGTAACGTCTTTTGTTTTCTCTGCAAATTGTCAAAAGTGAAAGCTCAACAAAATGTTAGCACATGTCAACAAATTGTGATCGATGAATGTGGACGACTCTACCTTAGACGAAAGCTAACTTTGTTACGTCAGGACCATCTTGTTTCTTTAAAAACCACCCCAAAGTTTTATATGTTTTTAATTTGTAGAGCGGATCATAATATGTAATTTGAATTAATTTCTTTTCAAGTACATATATATATATATATATTAATTGGGTCGACAATTTATTTCTCCCTCGATACTTTTTATATAGTCTAAAGATTTTTTCGAAAAATGTATACAAAAAATTTAAAAGTTTTTGTGGACCGAAAGATAAATATGTAATTTAAATTAATTTCTTTCCAAGTACATGTATAGATTTGCTATATGTGTATTCTCTTGTGCTTAATACATTAATGGTTAATAAATTTGTCTATATATTTAAAATGATAAACATGTCCTAAGAACTTGTATACATCAATCAGGTTTGTCCATATTATCGGTTCTTATGACATCCCAACTATAAAACGGATGTGGCCCTCATTTTTTGGGATAATATACATTTTTCCTTTTTCAATTATTCGTTTTATTTACCTTTTATAAAAATTATGAGCATTCTCACCGATACTCCAAAAAAATTAGGTTTATTTCAAAAATGCCACACACTTTCAAAATTTTTAAAAATACCACAAAATATTTTGTTTCAAAAATACCACAAAATTTGAAGTAGCTTTAAAACTTCAAATTTAAACCCTATAAACCCAAACCAAACCCTACTCCCTTCAAAACTAAACCAAAAACTCTATCTAGTGAACCAAAACCCAAAATTTTAAATTTTAAACCCTTAAAATTCAATTTTTATGTTTGTGGTATTTTTGGAACATTTGCAAATGTGTGGTATTTTTGGGAGTGTGGTAGTTTTGGAATTTAAACATTTTTAATGGTATTTCAAGAAATTCCTTTAAAAATTATACATAATTCATTAATTAGTTGTAAACTTCAATAATTATTAATTGAAATATTTGAATTTTCTAACTATTGATTTACAGGAAAGTGTGTATAATCTATAAGAAAATAAGTAGTTTATTACTAGATATACAGTCTCAAAACAGCGGCAAAATCAAGAGTAGAAATTGATTTGCAACTGTAAAAATTTAGTCGCTAAGTACTCGCAAAAGAATCACAAATTTGCAACCGTTTTATGACTACACTTTGCGACTATATTTTGCAATTATATAGTGACTACTACTGTAGTAGCAAAATCGTCTCAAATTTTTACCAGTATTTTGCAACTGCCATTTTGTGACCAATTTGATATCTTTTTATTTATTACAAAACACAGTCACAAAACAATCATTATTTATCAATTGATATGTGTCTACTTGATAATGTAGTTGCAAATAAGTTACTAATTTTTTACAACTACTTCGAGACTACCTCTTTCTACGTAGTCACAAAACAGTCTTTAACATTTAGCAACTGATTTTCATATGCTTTTATCTAAGCAAAGAAGTCAATAATATTTTGCAATTACTTTGTGATAGAAGTCATTTTTGTAAATCTGAAAAAATATATTAAACTAAAATATTTGAAATACTAATAAAAGTATCACAAATTGAAATATTTATTGATAAAAATTTATTATGTTTTAATATGCATGAACTTTTTGATATATCAATTAAATAAAAGTGGAGAGAGTATAAATTACTGGACATCTAAGAGCATCTTCAACTCTACCCTAAATTTTAAATTTAGATTAAAGTACATTCCAACTCAACTTTTAATCCAACTCTAAATTTATAGTTTTCCCTTTTTTACTCTAAATTTAAAGTAATTTTAGATTTAGAGTTGAACTATTTTATTTACAAAGTGGTCTTTTATTGTTATTTCTTGTTATTTTGGTGCTAAATTAATTTTAAATACAAAAAAAAAAACAAAAATAACACAATAACATAAACTTAAAAATACATAATACAAAATAAACAATAACATAAAAAGATAAATATAAATTTAAGCAATCATACTAGTCACTTAATTTTAAAACACACAAAACAACCAAATAAAATGAACACATAAATTTACATGATATAATGATCACATACATAATTCTTCATAATATGATAATCAAGAATGAGCGTGATCTTAATGTCCTCATTGAAGTTGGAAGAGAAGTTCCACCTGTAGAGGTCGAATGAACGTATTCATTTTCAAGAGTTTATTAATGGATTTAGAAAAATCAATGTAAAAAAGCTCATTTCTCACTTCAAAATGCGTTAATTGATCATTTTTGGGAAAACTACACTAATGATAATAATTAAACCAAAATATGTTATGTTATATTGTTTTATGATTTAATGTTGTTTTAATAATATTAATATTTTATTTATATTATATGTGTAGTTCTTATTATTTATTTGCAAAGAACAAAATATTTAGGGTCAATTTGTAAAAATTAAAAATATAGGGTACAATTTACAATTAGTAACAAAATACAAATAAAATATTCTTAAAATACAGAGTAAAATTTCAAAGTAGAGTGGGAGATGGTCTAAGCAATTAAAAAAAATTAGAAGAATTCCTTGAAAACCATAAAAAAGTTCAAATTCCAAAAATACCACACACTACCAAAATTTCCAAAAATACAACACACTTTCAAATGTTTCAAGAATATCACAAAAGTAAAAGAGTGAATTTGAAGGGTTTAAAAATTAAAAATTTGGGATGTGTACTAAATAGAGTTTAGAATTTAGTTTTGAAGGGTGTAAGGTTTTGTTTTGGGGTTTTAGAATGTAAAACATAATTTTTAAAGTTATTTCAAATTTTGTGGTATTTTTGTGTTATTTTTGAAAAAAATGTAGTATCTTTAAAACTTTTGAAAGTGTATGATATTTTTGAAATATACCTAATTTTGTGATATTTTTGAGAATTTCCAATAAATTATATAGAAATATGTACAAAACTTTTATATAAAAGCTTATAAAATTTCAAGATCGATCCTACTTACAATAAACTATTGAATCGTTAAAAATATAAAAAGTTTAAGATCGTACATTGTGAATATCTTTGCTTAATGCTCAACATTTCAAAAGAATTAGTTTAGATGTGAAAGTTTAAACTTCTTAATACTAATTGCATCCTTGTGTGTTTTAAATGTTTATATCACACAAATGTCTCAAGTCTTTGACCTTGTGGAGCTCTTGGAAATATAAATTTCGGCAATGAACATTTTCAGTTCCAAAAATAACTATTTACCAACCATTTTACTCTCTAGAAATTTCTCATCATTTTTTGCATTCGCATTAATTAATTTAATATGATTCGGATTTTTGAATAAAAATTTAATAGTAATAATTACCGTAGATCGTTTCTTTCTCTTTTACGAGTTACGACTCTTGCGTCTATGATTCACAAGAATATTGTATAATGAAGTTACAATTTAAATGGGAATCACTATGAAGAATCTTATTATAATTAAATAACAATATCAAACCAATAAGGGTTTATGCAACATTCCTTGTGGGATTTCTCTTATGCATTCAAAATTCTTTAGTCTGATACAAAGTATAAATTGTGTAATCATATCGTAACGTTTATTTTTTTAATTATTGATTCGAAAAATTCAGTTAAATAGTTTTATATTTTTTGGAATAATATATATATATATATATATATATATCCGATAATCTAGAATTAGATATTTCCAATAATATATTGTTGTGATTATTTGTATCTTCCTAGATACTAGCATATATTGTTCGATGTACTCCTATGTAAAGGAATCTTGGCTATCATAATAACACAAATAATTCAGTATACATCCCAAGTTTATATGGTATCAGAGCCAGTGATAAACTAAGAATTCCTATTTTTTCTCTAAATTCCGTGCAAATTTTTTTTGTGAAGGTCTAGTATGTTGAAACTATGGTTGAGACATATTCGTCACGCACAAAAGAAAATACTTCGTCTCCGTATTATCCTTATCCGTCTGACAATCCAGGATCCTTTATATCTTCGGTATAATTTACTGAGAAAAACTATGAAGAATGGTCTACAGAACTGGCTAATGCTCTTCGAGCAAAGCGCAATATTGGTTTTATTGATGGTATTCTTCAGAAGCCGACAGACAAATCGGACGAAGAAGAAAAATGGAACATCGTCAACTAGACGTTAGTAGGGTGAATAAGGACGTGAATGTCCGCAAAGATTAGATTTATCGTGGCTTTTACTACATACGCTCATAAGTTATGGGTTGCTCTAAAACATAGATTTTCAGTAGGAAATTCTATTCAGATTCATCAATTAAAAGTTGAATTGGCTTCTTGTAAGCAAGAAGGAATGTATGTGTTAGACTATTTTGGCAAGTTGTCTTCAAAATGGGAAGAACTTCAAAATTATAAACCCAATCCAAAGTGTACATGTAGCGCTTTGGACAACTTTGTGAAGAAACCAGAAGATGAGCGTATTCATCAATTCTTGATGGGGTTAGACGACGCAAGGTTTGGTAATGTATGTACTATTAGCAAAGCAAAATCCGGACCGAGTTAAAACGTTATAAAACACAAAGTATAATTAAGATCAGAGATATGTTGAATCTAAAACCGTAAGAAACCGGAGTCGAGAAACGAATCTCTTTCCTTAATTCAATAATCGCCCGTAGTTTGACAGTTAAAAGCGAGTTTGAATCCCAGGATAAAATCGATAACAATTCGATAAGCACACTCAAATATCAAATTCAAACGAACGTAAGTTAAACGTACAATCTCAAGACGAACATTTACAAAGGGATCGTTGAAGTTTCCGACGTAATTCAGGTGAAGAACGACGTCTGCGTAGAGGAGTTTGAAGTTTTGTTGTTATCTCTGTTAATTTTTTAAACTCTCTGTTACCTTCGTTGTTTTATCAGAGGCGAAGAGAAGGAGAAGACACGGTTATATTAACCGATTTTTAATCCAACCAACACAACTGTTCGGTTTGTTGGTTTGAACCAATTCGGTTTAATGGGCCGTAAGATGTGTTTCAAATTTAATTAAAATTGGGCCGAAAATGTTAATGAATTAAATTGGGCCGAGATTTGGGCCGAAAATGGGCCAAAAAGGTTTCAGAGAAATTTGGCCCAAAAAAACTTATTTAATGGACCTTCGACCCTACGACCCGAGACCCGCGCCCGTGTCGTGTCGTGCCATGCCAAGCAAGCGGTGGCGGCACACGCGCGTGTGGTTTTTCTCTCTCTCTCTTCCACCATGCATAGTCTCCCTTGTTACTCAATTGTGAGTATGACATGAGAAACTATATATATACCCTTCGAAACATTCTCTTCTAAGCAATGTGGGTAAAATGAATGTGTTGACTTTTTACATGTTTCAACCATTATACTTTGACCTCCCATTTCTCATTCATTATGACTTCAATTTCAACAAATGATTAGTCCATTTTGTAGCCCAAGGCCCAAGCTACAAGCTTTCCAATGGGCTCATAATCAGTTAATTTCAGGCAACGATCTTGTCGGAATATTCATTGAAAAGTTGACATTTAGTCACTTGTCAAAATGAAGTTCCAACATGTACCTCCATTATAGGATCATATCCAATACCAAATTTGAATGAAGCTTATTAGAAAGTTGTGCATGAGGAACGCCGACTAATGGGAGCACGCGGTGAAATACAAACTGAGGTTGTTGGATTCGTTGCTCAGCAACAGTCTATTTCTAGTTGTAAATGTGGTAACTGCAACAACTACAAGAGCTCGAGACAAAAACATTCTCTTCCATCACTGTGGGAAATCTGGCCATGAGAAGAAAGATTGCTGGCAGGTTAGTGGGTTTCCAGATTGTGGGTTGAGCGTAATCAACAACAGTCTACAATAGGTGGTAGGGGTTGAGGTTCAGGAGCTAAGGCTAGCCTTGGTAGGGGATCTCAAAAACATCTCCGGTCGAATGTTACACAGACATCTTCTATCCCTCAGTTTACAGAGGAGCAATGGGAATCTCTGTCTCAGCTACTTGATCAACAAAAACAGAAGCCTATTCCTGACTGGTTGAATGGTAAAACACCAACATGTGAGGTTATCATTGACACCGGTACGTCACATCATATGACAGGTGATGCAACACATTTATCGAATTTGATTGATATATCTATTTGTCCTATTAAATTTGTGGATGGCAGCATTGTCTATGCAAGTCAAAGTGGAACCATGATTTTGTCTTCACACCTGAAATTACAGAATGTGCTATTAGTCCCTAACCTTAACTGCACAGTATTGCCTGTCTCAAAACTGTTGAAGCAAGCTGGATGTAAAGTTGTTTTTACTGATGCTTTGTATATAATTCAGGACCGTTTTACGAAGATGTTGATTGGAGCAGGGGAGGAACGTGACGGAGTGTATGTGTTTCAGGAGACGTCGGGTCTGAGAGTACATAAAGCGCAGTTGCTTGAAGACATAGTTTTATGGCATCGACGACTTAGTTATCCTGCTTTTGGTGTTTCTGGTTATTTGCAGTTAATTTATAAGAATAATTATGTTTCAAATAAGTTTGGAGACTGTGAAATTTGTTTCAAATCAAAACAGACTCGGGAAAGCTTTCTTGATAGTTTCAATAAAGCTTCTGCACGTTGTAATCTTATTCATTACGATGTTTAGGCACCGTATTGAATACCATCATCGTGATGTGCTGTTTATCTTCTAAAAATAGTAGATGATTACTCCCGGTGTAAAGACCCGTATTTTCTACGTTAATATTTTCGGTTTTATGTAATTATTCCCGGTTATAAATCCCGAATATTATAACTATACGTTATTGATAAAATGTTACTATTTCGTTTAATTAATATAGCGAACGGGAAAACCGAAACGAACTCGAAACCCTAAATTAGAATCGAAATCAAATTTCCGGTCTAATAGAAATCCCAATGGAAATTGGTTAATTAATTATTAAAAAAAAATTTAGGCTAATGGATTTGATCTTGAGTTGAGATTTATTTTTGATTAAGTGAGGATGTTGGGCTTGTCTTTGTTGAGGTTAAAGGAAGAAAGACCTATGGTGAATTTAATCATGTTTGAGTTTTAAGTTGGGCTCATACTTATCAAGTTAAGTTGAGATTGAATTGGGCTAAAAGTTAGCAAGGTGATTTGGGTTGATTTTTATAAGGAAGAAACTTGTCTTGGTTAGTCTTGCATGATCATGCACTAATGGAAGGTTAGACATGATGAGGTGTCTAAAGGAGGAGGGTTAGAGTTGTGAGCTTGTTGTGTTGGCATCTAATGGTGCAAGCAATGATTATGTCTAAGATTAGTTTAATCTAAATCAAAAGTCAACATGCAAGGAAACACATTTCTTCTTTCTTCCTTCTTCATTTTTACCAAAAAAAGAAGAGAAAAGAGAGAGAAAGGAGGAGAGAAAAGAGAAGAAGAGAAAGAAGAAGGAGAGGAAAAGAAGAAGAGTGTTGAGAGAGAAGAGATAATCGGTTTATAAAAACACCTCGGATCGACCTCAAACTTGGCAAGAATGTTCCTGACTATTTTCTTAAGCCATAGCCGAAAACCGTTCATCATTTGGAGTTGTAATGTTTGAGTTATGATCAGTTCATTGGGACTGTTTTCTGTAGTGAGAATCNGTTGGAGAAGAAGTTGATTTTAGAAACCCTAGACATCTCTGATTGAAGCGAAAATTGGTGAACGTTTTTCTAACTCTTTTCTTAAGCCATAGCCGAAAACAGTTCATCATTTGGAGTTGTAATGTTTGAGTTATGATCAGTTCATTGGGACCGTTTTCTGTAGTGCGAATCCGAGACCAGTTGGAGAAGAAGTTGATTTTGGAAACCCTAGACATCTCGGATTGAAGCGAAACTTGGTGAGCGTTTTCCTAACTATTTTCTTAAGCCATAGCCGAAGACCGTTCATCATTTTGAGTTGTAATGTTTGAGTTATGTTCAGTTCATTGGGACTGTTTTCTGCGGTGCGAATCCGAGACCAGTTGGAGAAGAAGTTGATTTTGGAAACCCTAGACATATCGGATTGAAGCGAAACTTGGTGAACGTTTTTCTAACTCTTTTCTTAAGCCATAGTCGAAAGAAGAACCGGTTTTCGTTTAGTATTAATTAATTTATAGTTGCATTACTGCCACTGTTTTTCCCAGATCCGGATCTGCGAGCAGTAGAGTTAAGAGCAAGCGGCGGTGAGTAGGCGGTTGGCGGCGGCGTCTCACCGGAGGTAGAGGAGGTCTCGGTGGTTCCGGTGGTCTCGGTGGTCACTCGGTGCAGAATCCGGTTGAAACTGGTTTATAAGTGTTATCGGTTTATTAAGGTACGTGAATTCGGTTACGGTTTATTAAAACTGTATACTTGAAATTCCGGTTTGTTAAGGTGTGGTTTATTATTTTCCGGTTTAGAAATTTAATTTGCTTTTTGTTTTTTTTGTTTGTAATAATTAGGATTTATCGGTCGTTGCGGGTGTTCGGGGTTGCGGGTAGCTCGGGTAATCCTTTTGCTGGGAGTTGAGGTGGGTCCCGGAACTTGATTGATTTTTTACTTTCGAACATAGTTTTCAAATGCATGAAACCGGATTAATTAAACGGATCGGGATAGAACCGGGAAATGGCCTCGAAGCCAATAATCGTAATGTGTGAATCTAGAATTGTGTAAAAATTGATTAATTAACGGATTGGACTTATAATATGGAAATGGCCCAATGCCGAGGATTGTTTGCTAATTATAGAAATCCAAAAACACTAAAATGAGGAATAACGTAGGAAAGATTAGAAATGGCCGCGGGCCGATGGATGATTGCTTTGTATGATGTTGGAAATTGGAATTAGATGAATGTTAAATTGGATTAATAAAATGGATCAGACTTAGGGTCGGTAATGGCATTGTTATACCTAAGTTAATGTGTGTGTTTGAAATCAGATTTTTGAGATTCGGATTCATGGCCGAGAGCGCCGTTATGTTTTATCGGTTTTGGCTGCGTGCCCGTGATGTTATGTTTTCTGAATAAAGACTTTTTTCGGATTTGGTATAGCGATTTCTCTTGTATGTGGGTCCTCCCTGCGGAGCGTGTATGGACGTATGGCCCGAAGAGAGTAATTGGTTGATAACCTTGGCCGGACAACACCCGACGGGGTGTCGGGTATCATGCAGATTAAGCGTGATACCTAGGTTGGTGTTTTCCGGGTTAGGGAAAACCAACTAGGGATTTCGATGGATTTCTTTGTGGCTTCCATTGGCAATCCTGGTGTTTGGAGGGAGAAATCGATATACGAGCCTATTTGGTTTTAAGTTGTAATTTGGTTTTATTATTCGGGTTTATGATTGATGTTATTGAATCGTTGGTATTGGCTATCTTAATAGCCAATATATCAAACCTTTACGTGCCAGCGTATTTGGGATGTTTGACATTGTAAGTTGCATTCAAATGTTGTTGACTATACCGGGACATGTGATTGTTCCGTGGGGTTCGGGTTGGGATTTCATGTATGGTGTGCATGTTAGTGTGGGTTGGCACCCACTAAGTAACTTTTAGAGTTACTCATTCCCCCCCCCCTTTTTCCTTTCCCCTTTTCAGGTAACCCTACGTTAGGGTTTCCTTATGTGTTCGGGCGCGGGACGATTAGAGGCCGGCTATACGTATGTGTAATTAAGTCTTATTTTACAATTGGTTTGTAATATTATTTTATGTAATATCTTCCGCGTATTTGTATTATATTTTGGTCTGATCGGATTTAAACGTCTTATTCGATTTAATTGTTTTATGTTATTTATAATTTTGTATTTATACCACTAATTTGATAAACTTGTATTTATTCAATCGAACCGATCCTGCGAAATCTCCATAACTCTGACCTTCGGGTTAGAGGGTCCTGACTCGGGCGTTGACCGGACCGGATTACCGGTTTAGTCAGTTCCCGAGAATAAGGTGTGACGTGTCGGTTCAATTTCTGAACCGAGGCGTTACACCCGGGCTGTATGGACCAATCTTCTTCTTGAAAAGAGTGAGGTAAAGAAAATTATCCCTCGGTTTTGTAGTATGGCCGAGAAGCAATTTGATTCAAATCTGAAAATGGTGCGATCGGACAACGGCATAGAGTTTACATGTCTACAATAATTCTTTCTGGATAATGGAATCATTCATTAAACATCATGTGTTCATACATCACAAAAAAACGGTCGAGTGGAGATGAAACATAGACACATACTCAATGTTGCTAGGTCTCTTCTCTTTCAGGCTAAGCTGCCTACTACCTTTTGGGGAGAATCCATTCTAGCCGCAACTCATGTTATTAACAGAACTCCTACAATGGTGAATCAAGGAAAATCTCCTTATGAAATGCTTTATGGTCAAAGCCGGATTACACCTTGCTTCAAATTTTTGGTTGCTTGTGTTATGCTCACAGAATATCCAGAGACAAAGATAAGTTTGCTGAAAGAATTCGGAAGTGTATATTTGTTGGGTACCCATTTGGAAAGAAAGGGTGGCGAGTTTATGTTTTAAAAGAAAATGTCTTCTTTGATTCTCGCGATGTTGTGTTTAGTGAAGATACATTCCATTTTTTTGTGAGTGACACACCTCATATGTATCAATAAGTATCACATCCACATATTTTTTTTATGATGATGCAGACTTATCAAACATGGGGAGTTGTGTGGTTGAGCCTTATGTTGTCGAAGCTTTGGCTCTACCTCAGACATCATCAAGCTCAATTATATTTGATCAAAGACTTAGTCGTGGAAGTGCGATGTCGACCCTTTGTAAAATTGCAGGACTATGTTCTGTATAATGTGCACTATTCCTCTCATGCACCTTCAGTTGTCTTACCATTAGGTTCTATTCATTATCCCATTACTAATTATGTTGCAGACACTCGATTTTCACTTTGTCATCATGTTTACTTGGCTGGAGTGTCTAAAATCGCTGAACCAACATCATTAAAGATGCCATTCAGGATCCTCACTGGTGTACTGCGATTTTGACTGAGTTAAAGGCTTTAGAGAGAAATGGTACCTGGGAATTAACATCACTTCCACCTGGAAAGAAAACATTAGCGATTAAATGGGTCTTCAAGCTTAAACTTAAAGTTGACAGATCTATTGAACGACACAAAGCTCGGTTAGTTGTGTGTGGTAATCGACAGGTTGATGGTGAAGACTACACAAATATGTTTGCTCCAGTGGCCAAAATTTCCACAGTTCAGACTTTACTACGGGTTGTAGTGGCTAAGAAATGGCCAGTCCATCAAATGGATGTCCATAATGCATTTCTTCACGAGGATTTGATGTCTCTGAATTTTAGTAGTTTTTAGAAGTTATTTACTCTTATTTTAGGATCA
>OVBE01000759.1:0-44482 GCA_900406425.1 Iberis pinnata
ATCACTTGAAAGTTCAGGGTTAAATGTTCCGCGATTGCAGAGTTGAGGGTTTTTTTTTAACTTTTTCCCATTATTATTGTCGTTATATGAATAAAAACTTTAACACTAAAGAGCTATGTAAGAAAATTTTTCTTAGATCAAGATACTCTAAATCCTGTGTAGACTTTTTTACTTTGTATATATGAATGATATAAATAAAATATATGTGTTTCTTATATTTTATATCAACAATATATTATATTAATCCACGTGTATTCACGTAGTGTGAATGTATATATGAATAATATAAATAAAATATATTAATTTATTAAATTTATATCAATAAAAATGTTATATAACCCACGCGTAGTGTGGGTCCAAAATATAATATTGTATAATGGTTGACAATGATTTTTTCGGGCAACATTTTTTGCATTTCTAATGGAAAAGACAATAAAAAAAAATAATTTAGTGACCTCCCACTCAATGAGAGATCTCTTCAAGGAAGGTGCACAAAGTCTAATCACCATCAGGATTGGATCATAGCTACACATTTTGCGTGTTATATGGATGGAACGTGGAAATGAAAAGAAAATCTAACTAGGATACATTGAGTTTTACGGTTAAAGGACACATCCACAAATTTCATAGGTTTGTGAGGAATTAAACGAAACAATTTTTTTCTTTCACATAAACTTGAAAAGTCTCGTATGGGTATGTCGATTTCAGAGAAAAAAAAATGTCTATCTAGAGCCGGTCTAGGCAAACAAGACCAGAGTCTTAGGTCCATATTATTCAAGGTTTGGTCTCTTATTAATTTTTTTTACGAGTCTTTTTTGTTTTTTTGTTGAAAACAAAATTATGGTGGATCTCACCTAATTAAAAAATTTAAAAAACTAAAGAATTCTCCTTAATTTCTCCAAAAAAAAAAAAAATCGGTTATTGCTCCACATGCCTTTAATAAAATCTTCTTAAATGCAAAAAATTTCGATAAAATTTTTTTGCTCCAACAATTCATGGCCCCTGTTTTTTTATAAAAAGATTAAATTTTTTCATAGAAAAAATCACATCTAAATGATTTAGGTTATGGTGGAATCCACCTCCTTAAACAATTCTAACAATTGATTTTTTTTTATAATTATTTTCTTTTTCTTGTCTTTAAAGTTTTTTAATCTAAGCTTGTTATCTTTGTATTATACTTCTGCATTTTATAAAATTCATCAACTATGACAAGTATTTAATTTTTATAAACATTTATCTCTTAATTTTTTCACATTTAATTTGTAATTTCAATTGATTATTTTTAAAAATATCAGGGAATTCATAAAAAAAAAACGTTCAGGATCAGGGATTTCAACTAGAAAACAAAGTGCCAAACAAGAAACGAGAAAAGGGTACAGAATAAAAAAGAATTGAAGAACTTAAGGAATATGAAGCTGGTTCTATGTTAAAGTTTGTTAAAATTACAAAACATGTTGTTGATGAACGTAATGGAATTGACGATGAAAATCGTGATGCTTTTGAGAATGATAAAAGAGAGGAACTATCAAAAATAACAAAGAACAAGATGAAATTTTGCCTCAAAAAGATGCTGAAAATTTGCCTCAAGAAGATGACAACACTTTAGATATGACTGATCCTGCAAATTGGTGTGTATTGATCAAAGATTAATAGATTATATGGTAAAGAAAGTCTCATGACAATAGTACATGAAGACTATGTTTTTCAGAAAAATACAGTGGGTAGACATTTTTTCTAAGATATTATAAAAGACAGATGAAAAACGGAGACAAACAAGTTCAAAATTGGCTAGTTTATTCAAAAGTGTCTGACAAGATCTATTGCTTTTGTTGCAAATTGTTTGCTCTGCATAGAGATGCTAGTCTATTGTCAACTACGTGGTTTAATGATTGGAAGAAAACCACAACCATATTTGGTCAAAATGAAACCAGTCATTGTCACATTCCTTGTATGAGTCAATGGATGGAATTGAAACTTATATTGCAAAAAAATCAGACCATTGATAAGTGTCGTCGGGAAAGAAATCAACAAAGAGAAAACTCATTGGAGATATGTATTTTTGAGACTATTTTCATTGGTGAAAAATCTTGTAAAACAAAATTTGGCATTTCGTGGAAGCAATGAGAAGATTGGTGAAAAGAACAATTGTAACTTTTTGAGTTTTATTGAAACTTTTGGTGAGTTTGATCCAGTCACGAAGGAAGATATAAGAATAATTAAAGAAGGTGAAACTTAATATCATTATTTAAGTCACAAAATTCAGAATGGGTTCATTTTTATGTTAGGATCATCGTTCAAAACTATGATCATCAAGAAAATCCAAGAAGCAAAATATTATTCAGTTATTCTCGACTGTACTCCTGATATAAGTCACAAAGAAGAGATGAGTCTTGTTATCATATGCGTGGATGTCTTCTCAGCTTCAACACGAGTTGAAGAATATTTCATAATGTTCTTAGAAGTTTACGATAAATCAGGAGAAGAACTCTTTGAATTGTTTCTGCTAATTTGGTTTGTCTTAATCTGAGTATTGATAATGTGAGAGGGCAAGGTTATGACAATGGATCTAATATGAAAGGACATCATAAAGGAGTACAAAGGAGATTGCTTGACATCAACCCTAGAGCATTTTATACACCATGTGGCTGTCATAGTATTAATTTGGCACTTTTTGATATGGCCAAATCATCTCCAAAAGCGATTGCATTCTTTGGAATTATCCAATGTATTTTTTTCTGCATCTACTTCTAGATGGGAATTATTTAAAGAGATGGTTGGAGGTCTCACACCTAAATCATTATCAGAGACTCGTTGGGAAAATCGCGTTAAAAGTGTTCGAGCAATTCTATATCAAGCTCCAAAAATAAAAGAAACTTTGGAATACTTAGTAGAGAATTGTGATGATCCTAAAGCTCGCAGTGAAGTAGAGCCTCTTGCTACTAGTGAAACGCACGGAATTGGAAGATTTGAGTTCTTATTTGGTATGGTTATTTAGTACAGTCTTTTATTTTTTCGTAAATACGGTAAGTAAGGCGATGCAAAGTAAGAAAATTGATATTGATGATGTTGTTATTCATCTAAAGGATTTGGTCTTATATCTCCAAAATTATAGAGGAAGTGGTTTTTAAGAAGCAAAAGCGGAAGTTAAAATAATTGTGGAATCTATGAATATTGAACCAGTGTTTCCGGTGAAAAGAAAGCGAACCATTAAAAGGACAATGCACTTTAATGAAGAGGTAGAGAGAAATGATAGTATGATGCTTATTGAAGAGGAGAACTTTAGAATTAATTATTTTTAGAATTTTTGACCAGGCTACAACATCTCTTTGAGTGAGGTTTGGAAAATTTTAAGAGTATGCCAAGATGTTTGGATTCTTGTTTGATCCGAAAAATCTTAGGATTAAAGCATAAGATGACTTATAAATTTAATGTCTCTACCTTAAAACTTCTCTCAAACATGGTGAGCATTCATATATTGATGGAAATCATCTACTTTTAGAGATCAAAGTTTTAAGAGATCTTTTACCAAATAGAATCACAAAGCCTATTGAGATACTGGATTATTTAAAACAACATGAAAGTTTTTATCCAAATATTTGGAATGCGTTTGACCAAAAAAAATATATGGAATGCATATAGTGATGTTAACGATTCCGGTCTCAGTCGCTTATGCAGAAAGGTGTTTTTTCTAAGTTGAAGTTGATTAAGTCTTGTTTACAATCAACTATGTTAGAGGAAAGATTGAATGGTTTAGTTATATTGTCAATTGAGAAGGACATGGTTGGTGAACTTGACTATCTAATTTTGTTGGATGATTTTGTTGGAAAAATGCGAGAAAAACAATTTTTAAAGATAGATAGATTTATCATCGAAATTAGATTGTTTTGTTGGTGAATTTCTATTTATTCTACTCTCTATGTCCCATTATATAAGATTTTTTGGCTAAAAGCATGTAGATTAAGAAACTTATTTTTTTATTTAAAATATTTATACATTAAAAGCACTTCAACCAATTAATAAAATGTTATTATTTTTCATTGGTTATAGAGTATTTAATAGTTTAAAATTTTCTTAGAAATATGAAAACATCTTATATTTTGAAACAAATAGAAATCTCTAAAACATCTTATATTATGGGACAGAGGGAGTATTATCTTTTGGATATTTATAGTTATTTGAATCATACGTTTTATTTAAACTTTATCTTTTACAGTAAACTTCCATTTTCTTATTGGCTTTCAACCCCCATAATGTATGTGGGAGCATAAATTCTCCCGGGTCGGATTTCCGGAGTTTGACCCGGCTCACCAAGTAATTAGGCTTCCCAAGTCCATTTCGTAGAAGTTAGCCTGTAAAGAGAGGTGAGCCCATTAGGAGAGCTCACGAGGAGAGCCGAGAGGAGAGCTGATGAGGATAGCTGGCAAGGAGAGCTGGTGAGGTGAGCTGGTGAGGTGAGCCGGCGAGGAGAGATAGAAAGATGAACTGGTGAGGTGAGCTGACGAGATGAGCTGTTGAGGTGAGCTGACGAGGTGAGCTGACGAGGAGAGCTGGCAAGAAGAGTTGGTGAGGTGAGCTGACGAGGAGAGCTGGTAAGATGAGTTGGTGAGGTAAGCTGACGAGGAGAGTTGGCAAGATGAGCTGGTGAGGCGAGCTGACAAGGGGAGCTGGCAAGATAAGCTGGTGAGGTGAGCTGACGGGCAGAGCTGACTCAATACGAGCATAAGCAGTCAGCACTCCCCGGATTAACCGCCGAAAATCACGCCTCATTTATGACAAAATCGGCAGTTATGCTGAGAACTCAAAAGAAAATATCTGCAATGAATGCCATTAAAGAGAGCTCATAAATGGGGGTGAGGCTATAAATGGAGGGGGTGGTGCTCAAGTGAAAGGGGTTCCAAAACTTTTCATTTGAAATCTTAAGAGAAAAACACTTGTAAATCTCTTGAGAGTTTATCAATAAAATACAGATTTCATAAATACTTTGCACATTTTATCATATTTTCGGTGTGAGAGAATTTGCTCTCATATTTTGGCGTCGTCTGTGGGAGAGAAGATAAACATCCATGCGAATTTGCTGAATAACGTTCACTTTGCCCATAATAAGAATGGAGACACCAACAAATATTCAGATCGGAAACCAGCATGTCAACGCAGCGAACCAGGAGGCTTCAGTCGTGAACCAAGATTCCTTAGCAGACCTGAAGATGATGCTGGTGGCATCTGCTGAGAAACAGAAAGAGTCAAGCAAAGCGCTCATCGCTCGCTTTAACTGCCAAAAGCATGTGATGACCCGGCTCATGACCTTGACGAATTTCTAGTCAGATCTGGAGGTTCGCCTTGGAGCTCTAACGAACCTGATGGGGAGAACCGAGCCGATGGTCTTGATCCCAGAAAACGCAAGAGGTAGTGGATTCGGAGGTGAGAGCTCTCTGGATGCGAACTGGAGAGAGCTGGCGATTCTTCAAATCTGAAGCAGAAAACTGAAGAGCTCCTGGGCGCAAGCAAGAAAGCTGGCAAACCTGCAGATCCAAACTGGAGAATCGACGGTTTGAACCAGAGAAGCGACAATCCACTGGATCCGAGCAGGAGAACTGAGGACCTTCCGCCCTCGCAACAGAGAAGCGAGAGTTCGCTTAACGCAAACCAGAGAGCTGGAAGCCAAAGAACCCTAGGAGACACTAGAGAGCTGGGAAGGTGTTCACATGAGCAAAGGGATCGCGAGTACGACGCGCTCTGAATATCTATTGATAAGGCAAATGCCGAACTCCTCACAGTGACATCAAAGGTCCACAGAGTCGCCAGCGTGGTACCAGAGATCGATCGCATGATCGTAGAGACAGAAAGGACTCTTTTCACCACACGCATTGCAGACGCACGGTTAAGGGACCCTGGAAAGCTGAGATTCCCTATTTATGAAGGGAAGTCGGACCCAAAGGCGCACATGACAGCCTTCAGTATGGTTACCAGAGTACATTTCAGCAAAGAGGAAAAAGATGCAGGGTATTGCAGACTCTTCGTCGAAACTTTGACAGGATTACACAGTTTGAGGGAGATTCGATCGAGAGCTTTACACAGTTGTCAACGGTATTCCTGAAGCATTATTCCATTTTCATGGATAAAGGAACCTCAAACACTGATCTTTGGACTATAAGTCAAGGTCCGAATGAATCACTCTGAAGCTTTATTGAATATTTCAAGAGTGTCAAAGCAAAGGTGGCCGGCGTAATCGAGTCGACAGCACCAGCTGCACTCAAGCACGGGCTCTGGCATAAGTCCCCATTCCATTTTGATATGACGGTTCACAAGCCAGAGACAATCAAAGACGCACTCCATCGCTCTGTAAATTGGATGATTGGTGAAGAAGAAAAGGTTGCCCTCTCAAAGAAGTTTGCGATAGTAAGCAGAGCTTCTGACTCAGCTCTCTCGCCGTAGATATCCGAAAATAGAGACAACAAAGAATACCAAATGAGTTTTTTGGGTTCTCAGTCATACAATGTTTAAAAAGGAGGATGAAAGCATGAGATTTGGGAAGGTCCTCGAATGCTAGGATGCGACCTGGATTCTTACTATGAGTTACATAAATGCAATGGACATGCGACGCATGAGTGTTACAAACTAAAGAACTTCCTCAGCAAGAAGTTCGCCAAAGGAGAACTGAAAAAAAAGGATCGGTGTATAGACGGTTGTGCACGATATGGAAGCTCCCGGCAAAGACAAATAGGTCCAAGTAGGAAAAAGAGCGCAAAGTTCGGAGCATGGAGGTGCTTTGAAGGCTACTCAGAATAAAAGAATAGACTTCATCATGGGAGGGTCGAGACATTGCCGAGAGTTTGTCTCTTCGGTAGCGTCATACGTAGGAAAGGCAGAGTTTGGTAAAGCAAGTCACAACTCATATCCTAGGGATAAGATAAGCTTTACCGAGAAGAATGTTTCTCGTTTAAACCTACCTCATGATGATGCCCTAGTCGTTAAGCTTGAAATTGGAGAAAATTGTGAGATATCGCGCGTGTTAATCGACACAAGAAGCATGGTGAATGTCATGTTCCTTGACACGCTCAAGCGAATAGGAATTGACAGATCAAAAGTAAGAGGCCATGCAACCCTTAACAGGATTTAATATAATGACAGAAATGTCGTTCGGAACAATAAGGCTCCCGATGTCTGCAGATGGAATACAGAAGCTTGTTGAGTTTACGGTGGTGGACCGACTGATGGCTTACAATTTCATCTTGGGGACGCCTTGGATCCATGAAATGAAAGTCGTCCCATCTACCTACCACCAATGGATAAAGTTCCCGACAAAAGAAGGCGTAGGAGTTCTCCGGGGAAATCAGAAGGATTCTCGAATCTGCTATATGACCGGCGTCAATTTCAGAGCCCAAAAGTAGTTACAGAACTAAGATTGCTCTTCAAAAAGAGAGAATCTGATTCCGTGATAGCATTGAAACTATGTTCGTGATGGCAATTCTGTACTTTGTTCGCATCGACGATTCAATAAAAAATACTTACGTTTTCAGTATTGCACTTTTGTGTTAAAAAAAGGAGCACGGGCTGCGTTCCTTCGAAGGGCGCAAGCCGAGCACCAGAAAAACTAACATAAAAGCCAAAAAACGGTCAAGTCTAAAAGCTAAGATAAAAGCTAAGACAAAAAGTCTAAAATAAAAGCTAAAAACGGCCAAGTCTAAAAGCTAAGATAAAAGCTAGGACATAAATGCTAAAATAAAAGCTAGAAACGACTAAGTAAAAGAGCTAAGATAAAAGCTAAAATGAAAATCTAAGTTGAAAGCCAAAAGCTAAGAAAAAAAGAGTTTGTTAACCAAAAATCCGCACTCAAAAATAAAAATGAGCTCGGGATGAACTCAAGCAAAAAACCAACAAAAGGTTTAAGGACTAAGGGCTGGACTATTAAGAAATAGTCCATATTAAGCTAAAAGCTAAAGGGTAAATAAAAGCTAAGTTTTTAACAAAAAACCCTAGCCGCATAAGATTTCTCCCAAGAACGACAATAGAAGAAAACTTCCTTGCAGTCTCCGACACCGGCGACGGTGGCTCTAGCCGCCGTCGTCCCGCCCTTCTCCTCCTCCGCTCTTCTCTTCTTCTTTCTAGCTTGGTTCTGGTTGTTTTCGTTTATTCTCTGCTAAGTCCTGCTCCTATGGCAATTTCACGGGGTGACGTCAATATCATCTCCGAACGAAGGTGCTTAACAGAACTGTGCTCTGGCCAGTATTGTTGTTTTCCTGAGATGAATCTCTCAACGCCGTTGGACTGTCTCTCAGGCTCACCCTCTGAAGATTGGTTTGTCGCATTTTTTCTCCACCGAGCCTGGTTCTGTCGTTTGAGCTTTTCGCCGATCTCTCTGGTCTCTTTGGTCGGACCAGAAGAAGTTTCAACAATAGAAACTCTGTTTACTTCTCCAAAACTTTCACGCCTTAAGCCTTGTCCCATGGTTTTCAGATCTGAGTCTTTAAGCCTTTCACGATAGGTATCAATCTTTATTCTCTTATCTCATGTTGTGAGTCTTCACCTTATGGACCCGAGGCTTGTTGGTGGTGTGATTTCCTCCTGTACCGATTCCCAAGCAATACAAGTTGTTATTCCTTTTGTCGGTAATGAGTCTTTCATTTGGAACTTTAGAGATTATGAAATTTGTTTCCTCTTTCTTCCTTTACTATTCAAGCAAGTAGATCGATGGACTCGATATAGTTTAAGAGCTTTGCTGGATATTGATAGTAAAGAGGTGAACGGACATGATTTTTATTTGAGATTTGTCTTGTGTTATTGTGAAGTTAGACTAAACCCACAAAGCAAAAGTGTTCCCTACCTATCAACTGAATTTTTTCAGTACCAATTGGACAAATTTTTGCGGTATCAAGACTTGGTTCTCCTTTTTTCTGGATTCTTTGAAGTAGATAGGATTAGGATATTCTTAGTCCTTAGTTTGAATGGTTGTGATGGTCGTAAACGGATATGTGATGGTGCATATGACTTGTAGTTTATATGTAGTCACCTAAACTTTCATGTTGGTTCCACAAGCCGGGTTTTAGTCTTGATATTAGTGCAAAAGTTTCATAAATCCTTCACTATTTGTCCCTTAGATATCTCATTACTTGAGATATTTAGTAAAATTTCCTCTTGTCGGGACCAGGAGAGATTGTTGTTCTCGTTCTCTTTGAGAGAGAATATTTGGTTGGTGTTTATACCAAAGAGAAGTTACAATTTCCTCATGCTTTTGCATTCTTATGTAATGATTTACTCGAGGTCAGAAGATGCATTGGTTTTCATCTTGGTGATGTCTGCGGGTAGGGATCACCTTCTAAAGTCACAATGTAAGGTGACGTGTACAAAGTTAGTCGATGAAGTAGTAGGAATTAAGTTTACCAAGTGTTTAATCATCTTACTCCTAACTTTTTATCAAGCTATGCTTATGTTATCTATCTATTGCTCTTTAGATTTGAACCTTCTCTTGAACTTTATATTTGCACTTCTGGATATGTTCGAAGTTTCTTTTGCATTTGTAACCGTTTAAATTATCAATGAAAATTTGGTGCACAAAAAAATATAAGTTTAAAGCTAAAAACTAGGAGAAAAAAAGAGTTCACAAATCGAAAGCCCGCGTTCAAAAATTAAAACGAGCTCGGGAAGAACTCGAACAAAAACCCGATAAAAGGTTTTAGGTCTACAGGTCAGACTACTAAGAAATAGTCCAAATTAAGCTCAAAAAATGTTGTAAGCTGAAAAGAGCAACAATGACATTCACTTGAATAAAACTGAAAGATGGTGACCATATCAAACCATTATGCAGATATATTAAAATTTGGTTGAGTCTATTAGAGAATGCGTGCGAAAGCATTAAATTCAAACGGACATAGATAAAATTCCCAAAATAAATATACCTTTTATAAAGCAAAAAGCATCTGGCCATCCTAAGAAAAATATAACCAAGTCTCAAAGCAAGTAAGCTTCGGATAATCATCGAGAGCTGGAAGCAGGAAAATGATTATCATATGAAAATAAGTAAAGAGTCACAAAAACCTGTAAATATTGAGAAGGTGAACTCACCAGCAAGTTTTTCGGGGTGAAGAAGAGAGCGCTAAGTAGCGACAAAATCTCTGAGACGAAAATTAGAACTGAGAACTCTGAGTTGTGTAAACGTTGATAGACTTCTCATTACGGCTAGTAGCTAAGAAATCCTCAAGCTTAGGAGAAATCTTAGTGTTGCACCCTTTATCACGAAGTGGCACTACGTAAACAAAAAGACAAGTGTCAGATCATTTGAAGCCAAAGCATATTAAAAAAATTATGGCTCGAACCCACGCCGAGCGGAAGAACCGTGAGGCGAGGAAAATTTGGTCAAGCAGGATAGCCGCGTAGCAAATGAACCCCGAGCCGAGCAGGAGAGCCGCGAGGTAAGGGAACCCTAAACTAAGTGGGAAAGCCACAAGTTAGGGGAGACCCGAGCCGAGAGGGAGAGCCTCAACTTGGAGGAGACCCGAGCCGAAGTAAAGGAGTTTTTTCCTCGGACCCGAGCAAAAGTGTGGGTGACTCTGGCGGAGATCTGAGCTAGAGCAAAGGTGTGCCCGCCTCGTACCTGAGCTGAAGCGAAGGCGAATTGGGCATCGACCCGAGCTGAAGAAGAGGTGTATTCACCCCAGACCCGAGCTGAGGTATAGGACATAGGAGTAGCCCGTGCCCCGAGCTGAGAGGGAGACTATCCGAGCTACGCGCATGGTTTTCGTGACAAAAGGAGCGATAGATCCGAGCAAAGCTCCGAGCTGAGGTTGAGCGTAGGCGTCCTGAGAGGAGATCCGAGCCGAGAGTGCCACAAGCTAGAGACATGCGGACTGGGTGCACAGTCTGACCCAAGGAGCATCACGCGCGTGCTCAGTTTAGGATAAGATATTTCGCGACTCAGCTCGGCAGAAGGAGAGGCACGGTCCGAACCAGAGGGAGGCGAACTCATTGAAGATAAAAAAGAATGCAAAGAGAAGGAGAAGAGATAAAAGAAAGAAAAGAAACTTAAGTTTCCAACAAGTACAAAAATTAAGGGGAAAATCTTTAAATCAAAAATGAAAAATTGTCTAGTTTTTTGGAAAACTTGTTGGAAACTCAAACTTCGTACTCTAATAAGAACGGTGAAGGATGAACGAAAAAACCGAAAGTTTGATAAAAAAAAGATCAAAATTATCGCTCAGAAAATTGTGTCTCAAGGAAAAAGGTTACCAGAAAAAAAATTCAAGCGAGCAAAGGTGAGCGGAAAACATATTCAAACACAAAAATCAAGCAAGAAATTCAAAAAGCCTAGATTCTCGCCCAGAATATATGATCTGCATTATATCTTGATTGCCGGAAAATCATACTAACGACTTAAATCACGGACTGATCGAAATCCTGTAACGGAAACTTCCATTATAGGATTGGGGGGAAAAATGCAGAAGCATAAATTCTCCCTGGTCGGATTTCCGGAGTTCGACCCGGCTCACAAAGTAATTGGACTTCCCAAGACCATTTCGGAGAAGTGAGCCTATAAAGAGAGGTGAAACCATTAGGAGAGCTTACGAGGAGAACCGGCGAGGAGAGCTGATGAGAAGAGCTGGTGACGTGAGCTGGCGAGGAGAGCTGGTGAGGTGAGCTGGCGAGGAGAGCTGGCAAGATGAGATGGTGAGGTGAGCTGGTGAGGTGAGCTGACGAGATGAACTGACGAGGAGCTAACGAGATGAGCTGGTGAGGTGAGCTGACGAGGTGAGCTGACGAGGAGAGCTGGCAAGATGAGCTGGTGAGGTGAGTTGATGAAGAGAGCTGGCAAGATGAGCTGGTGAGGTAAGCTGACGAGGAAAGCTGGCAAGAGAAGCTGGTGAGGTGAGTTGACGAGGAGAGCTGATTCAATACGAGGAGAAGCAGTCAGCGCTCCCCGGATTAACCGCCGCAAATCATGCTTCATTTATGACGAAATCGGCAGTTATGCTGAGAATTCAAAAGTAAGTCTCTGCAATGAATGTCATTAATGAGAGCTCATAAATGGGGTTGGTGCTCAAGTGAAAGGGTTTCCAAAACTTTTCATTTGCAATCTTGAGAGAAAAACACTTGTAAATTTCTTGAGAGTATCAATAAAATACAGATTTCACAAATACTTTGCACGTTTTTCATATTTTCAATGTGAGAAAATTTGCTCTCACAATGTCATGACCGATATTGTGTCAATCCTCCCTATTTGTAATAGATTCGTTGGAGACATCTCCTAGGAATGGCCTACCTTTTGCGGCAAAATTTTTTTTTAATGGACACTTTTTTGTAATTGTTTTATGGGGAATTCTCAAAAATAGTACAAAAAATTAGGATTATTCCAAAAAATAGCACACACTTCCAAAAGTTCCAAAATACTATAATTTTTTCTAAGAATACCATACAAATGTTTTTGTTCTAAAGATACCACAAATTTGAAATAGCTTTAAAATTTATAATTTGAATCCTAAAACCCCAAAACCAAATCATACCCCCTTCAAAACTAAACCCTAAACTCTGTTTAGTGAACCCAAACCCAAAATTTTAAATTTTAAACTCTTAAAATTCTATTTTTATTTTTGTGGTATTTTTGGAACATTTGGAAGTGTGTGGTATTTATGGAACTTTTGAAAGTGTGTAATATTTTTGAAATTTTAACTTCTTTTAATGTTATATCAAGGAATTATTCTTGTTTTTAAGCCATATGTAAAGTTGAAAATAATTTACGCATATACAAAAATAGCCGTTGCGGTGCCGTTATCTTATTACGCAATTTTTGTCTAACGTCAATATCATAGGTCAACCACCTTCATTGAGTTTGATTTACTAACAGAAACAAAAGGGTACTTATTATTTATTAATGCCATTTTTTAGCTTACGTTTCAAATATACTATAACATTTTTTCTTATTAAAATACTATCTAAATCATTTTCAAATATTATATAAAAACTAACTTTATTCTACAGAATTAAATCATAAATAAATAAACTATATTTTTTAAACCCAAAATAATAAACTCAAACTAAAAGTATAAATTTTAAACCCTCAAAAAAATCATATTTGTAGTTTGTAGTATTTTTCTATTAATACATTAGTAATATTTATACAAGAAAAATTGAATGATGATATTTTAGAATATAAATTTATTTTTTTAATAAAAAAATTGATTCATTCTCTAGTCTCAAGAGCGCCGTTAGCCCAAACCCCAGAGTTTGACATCACATATGCTTACGAATGTTAAAACAGGCCAATCCAGACCGTTTAAGCCCGACCTGTATAATAACTGGTCCGTTTGAGTCGACCCGTTCTGACCCGTTTAGAACACAATTCGTTTATAATCTGTTTATAAATTGGTCTGCGGGTTACACGCAGCCCATTGGACCCGTTTAAGATTTGTTTTTTTTTTGAAAAACATATTTTAGTATATGGATCATTATTTTATATTATAAATATTTGATACTATTATTATTTGTTGATTTTAATTTTATACTATTTATGTGTTATTTATATAAAAAATAGACTTTGTCAAAATTAAAGCAAATATGCAAACTATAATCAAATTATAAACGTAAACATAATAGTTTAATAATAGTTTAATGTAGGTAGAACATAATACAGAATATTAGTTTATTTAACTATCTAGTTTTTCAAACAAAATAAACTAATATATGTTATTTTTTTATTTCAAAAGTAAAAATAAAAATTAGTTACAAATATTTATAAAGTTAAAAATAAATATTTAAAATCTAATAAGAGAGTAATAACATACTTTTAAAATTGCATAAGTTATGGATTTAATCAGGGTGGAGAGCCCTAAAGCTCGACTAGGGGTGGAGAGCTCTGAACCTCCGCTCGGGTGAACCGGGGGGGGGGGGGGGGNAACAAAGACTGGAAAATTTTGATAGAAGATTTTCCGGCTCAAACTTTTACTAGTACACTTTCGTTAAGAACGTTGTCCATTCTTTTGTGTAAACCTCTATAAGGAACTCTCGTAAATGAATAAAAGTCTATTTTAGTTTCACAGGACATTCCAGAATGATTCGGTGCGTGAAAGCAAAGCACTATGTTTAAAAATAAAAAAAACCAATGCGGTGATGTTACAACTCGTTGCAAGCTATGAGCAAAAGCAAATCCTTCAAACCACCTCTACGTGGGTAACTGTAAGCTATATGAAAAAAATAACATATGAACAGTATCGTAAAATACTTGAAATGCACTGGTGTCACGAGTTATTGCAAGCTACGAGCAAAGCAAACCCCTTAAACCACCATGGCGTGGAAAACTTAACTGTAAAGCTACATGCAAAACAGAATGAGTGAACGACAGTGTAAATGTTTAAAAAGGCACTAACTCGTGAGATCCGAAAATAGTTCGGCGTGAGTAAGAGTTCAGTGCGGGGGCGGGTTGAATCTAGCTCATGGACTTAAGTCACATCAAGCTTAACGTAGCGCTAATGTAAAGTTTCAAAAACGAAAATGCGTTAACTTGCCCAAGTCGAGTTGTGGGTCTTGATTCGTCACGGCTCGGGGTAAAATCATTTCGGGGGTAAGGATAAAATTATTATCTAAGGCAAAGTAGCCACCCTTTGGAAAAATCAGCTCGGTAAAAGTCTCGAGGGCAAAGTACATAACGTAGCCATCACCCAAACAATCAAAGACTAAAACTAAAAAGAGCTAAAAATTTACTAAGGAAAATAAATTCTAAGACAAATAGAGATACTTAGTAAGATAATTAGCATCAGGTTGTCCTGAGCAAAATCAAAAGGAATCCATAGTAGTGGGTTCTAACAAAAGGCTTCGGGTCATCCCGAGCAGAATGTATAAAATAAAAACAAAACAGACTCATAAAAATATGAAAGATAGAATACGCCTAAGGGAATGTGAGATCTGTTGCAGAAAGAGGGGGAGTCTCGGCGCGGTGCTCCGTCGTATCTGCAGGCTCTGAAACCTCAGCACAAGTCTCCACCATCTCCATGGGCTCTATAACCTCGATGCGGGTCTCTACATTTCCATAGGCTATGTAGTCTCGGTGCGGGGCTCCACCGTCTATGTAGGTTGTAGGGTCTCGGTACCTACATCTCTGTAGTCTCGGCAAGGAACTCCTCCATGGAGAATCCCATGTTCGATCTGACATTAGCTTGAGGGAGCGGCGGAGAGTCCAAAATAGCATTCATAAAGCTATCTAAGTCGAGCGGGCTCACCTTCGCCTGGACCTCGGCTAGAGCAGCCATGGCGGACTCCTTGTCGACAGAAACCTCCTCTAGCTCGGATTTGAAGTCTGTCACACTATCTTGAATAAACTCCTGGAGAAGCTAAAAGTTGGAGTTAATCTCATAAGCACGAGCATAAGGCTCGAGGGTGGCATCCCAAGCCGCAAGATGGAGCTTCACCTGCTCAACGCGAAACATGATCGATTTATCAAACAACGATAAAACACTTAGAAAAATACATGGAAAAAATGATATCTTACCTGCTCGACAAAAGCTCGAACTTTATCGCCAATCGCCTTCTTGGCATCCTCAACGGCTTTCCGAGACTCCAAATCTCGGGTATGAGATAAGGTGGAGGCGCGAGCCTCGGCCTCGGAAGCATGTCTTTCTACCTCCTGAAGGCAAGCTTCAGCTTCCCCGAGCTGAGCAGTGTAGGCAGCCTTGTCGTCATAAATGTTTTGCATTGCATGGTTGAACTTCTCTTTGTAGTCGTCACGGGAAATCTAGCAATTGTCCAACTTGCACTCGAGACGGGCGATATGACCAAGACGCTCCTCCGCTTGTAGCACTAAGTCCTCGTTTCTCTCCTGCTCCATGATAAGGGACGCAATCTCGGTAGTGAGGGTTACGATCCTCGCGTTAGCCTTGGTCACGCCAAAGCCCGCGGCGGCCGACTTGATCTGAAGCTCACTAGAGTTCACCGCTCTGTTATACTCGACGAGAAACTACAAAGCAGAAAAATCGAAGTAAAGAATCTAACAAAAGATAGAAAGACTAAATAAGGAGAGAGCAGTAGAGAACCAACCGTTGTGACAACCTCGGCAAACATTATGTAGTTCTCCCTGTTCTCCCCGGTGAGCTCCTTTGGTGGAGGGATCTCGCAGCCTGGGTGGCGGAATTGGCGCATGATATACGCTGTAGTCACCTTGTCCGTGCAAATGTTGTACTCTGACTTGTAGTCCATGTCCCAGGAGTTCCCTTTGTCGGTTACCCTCCTCTTTGACTTGCCGATTCCTTTCCCCTTGTCGGTCGCTTTCCTCTTCAGTCCTCGAGCCGAATTCTTTCCCAAAGTAGGGTCGACTCTGTCTCCATACAGGGGGTCCAAGGCGGGGAGGGGAGATCCAACAGGGGGAGAGGTTGTGACACGAGAAGGAGCAATGGTCTTCTCCCGGTAGTCTTCTCCACACGGGAAGGAGCCATAGTGCATGAAGAGGACTTAACTCGGGATGAAGTCTTGACTCGGGGAAAGTCCTCGGTGCAGGGAGGAGCCTTGGTTCTGTCGACGCGGGTCGAGTAAGGCACATGGGGTGGTGAAGAGTCCTTGTGGCTCGATCCCGCAACAGTTTTCGCAGAAGCCCTTCTCGCTGCCTTCTGTTGGCGATACCTAGACATGTTGGCTCATGGAATCAAGATGGGAGCTGAAATAAAAACGGTGTCAAGTTAGTTAAACAAATCCAAAAATTTCCTAAGTGTAAAAATTCATTGCGAAATGAGGTTTGAGACTTACGTTGGATGATGGTGGGTGAAAGATTAGTGCGATCCGTAGCAGTGGCGGCTCAAAGAGGAGAAGCCAAGTCTCTGATGCGCACGAGATCGAATTCTTTCCAAATGGTTTTTTCTTCCAAATAATTGTAAGGAAGTGAGCAATGTCACGGTCAAAGTCGACCTTATCCAACGCAGCTTTCAAGCAAAAACAACAACAACACAAGTTAGTGACTAAAAGAAATGCAAATAAAAATAGAAAGTGTAGTCGAGCTCGAAAACAAGCCTCTACTCGGCTCGAGGGTCCACGCAGTAGTCGCGAGATGGGAGAGATCACCAAAAGTGAACTCGTTCACCGGGAAGAAGAAGTATCACGACTTCCAGTCGTCGCCATTCCCATGAAATCCTTAGAGAACTTTGTAATGGGGGTCGTTGTAACATGGAAGGTCCCGGGATGACCAGAGGTAACCCTCATGGTGTATATGCGCGCAAACATTGGCACGGTAAGTGAGAGATTGCACTCCTCTGCTAGGTTCTGAAGACCGACCATGGGGCGAATGAAGTTCGGGCATAAATGGGGTAACGCGGTGCCCATGCCATGCAAAATTTATACTAGGAGCTCATGAATGGGAAATGTGAGACCATATTTCCTGAAATAGATCTCATATGCGCAAGAATGACCTTCCCTAACAAGTTCCAGACTCTCTAACTCTGTTGGAGAAACTAAGGAAATTTCCTTCGAAATCTGACAGCTACGTCTAAATTCCCTAAGTCTATCCTTGGAACACCTAGAGTAAGGGTGAGGACCCTAGCGTGGAGAAGCTTTGGTAATACCTGGAACCGGAGAGCCAAGCGGTATAAGAGATTCCTTGGAGTGAGCGGAGACGGCATCAGGGAACACTCGTTTCTAGAGTTGGGAGAGTGGAGGAGTTCCTTGGGCTAATGAAGTTATGAGATCTTTTGATCTAAACTGCTCGGAAATGTGGTCTCATTTAAGAGGTTTGGAGAGGTGTTGAGCGAGTCGCCAGAAAGGGAGAAATCCATATCATCACGGATGATCCTGCGGCTTGGCCTGACTTGAGGATACCTCAGCACGGTTGTAGGAGCAGAAATCACGACGTGGGGACCCTTCGACTCGGGGTGTGGCCTACCTGACTCGATGCGGGGGGACTTTGCCACAAGGCTCTTTGGCGTAGGTATTGTGCGGTGCAGGGAGCTCAACGCAGGAACTCCTCGGCTCGGGGTGTAGCCCGCTTGAATCAATGCAGAGGCTGCTCGACAAAAGGGGACTTTGGCACGGGGGCTCTTCGGCACGGGTAATGCACGGCACGGGGAGCTTAACGCATGGACTCCTCGGCTTGGGGTATGGCCGCTTGGGTCGATGCGGAGGCTGCTTGACGCGGGGGGACTTTGGCACGGGGGCTCTTTGTTGCATGGGCTGCACATCGTGGGGAGATCGACGCGGGGACCCTTCGGCTTGGGGTGTGGCTCGCTCTGCTCGACGCGGAGACTGCTCGACACAGGGGGACTTTGGCACGGGGGTTCTTCGCCATGGGTGCTATGCATCACGGGGGGCGCAATGCAGGGTACTCTTGGCTTGGGGTATGGATCGCTTGGCCTGACATAGGGAGCTCCTCGGCTCCAGACACGGGTCGCCTGGCTCTTGGCGTAGGCGTGCGGTTCGAGAATTGTGAGTACCATCCAAACCATGAGATTCCAAGGTTGATTTTTCTCCATTGAAGAAGAGGAGAAAGGAGAAGTAAGGAGAAGAAGATAAAAAGTGAAAGGAAGAAGATAGGAAAAGTAAAAGGAGTGTAAAGTTTGAGAGAGAATATGGAAGGGTAAAAAGGTGGGGAAACGTTAAAAATGATTTCAAAAAATATTCCCATCAAAACAAGAGAAGAACTCAAGGAGAAAAGCAGTGTTTGATCTAAAAGCTGGTGTAATTCGTAGTGAAAAACAGTTTTTCACGGGATTCAAACCGCGAAATGGATCAAACTCAACTAAAAACCAATTAAAATCACTAAAAGCTCAAGAACGCACATGAGACAAAGGGGAACTCTAGAGAGAAATGAAGAGTGAATTGTAAAGAAGTCTTGGGCGGAGGATTATGAAGCCTTCTTCGAGCAGAGGTGGAGCGCAGCGTTTCCGAAGCAAACACCAAAAGAGGAAATGAAGCAAAAGTAGGAAATCAGAAGCCCTTGGTGCCTCATATAGTGGAAGGGATGAACGATTTAAGGGATTCTGATATCAGAATCTTGATCCTCAGCCATATCCTTGCCAACAAATCCGCCCATAATCCCGTCACATTCTCTCATAATCTCGTGGGCGCGTAAATTGACTCGAGTCAACTTACTAGGCCCGGGTCAGGTCGCGAGTGGACTACACACGATGGGTTACGCTGTGGCTCATGACGACCATTCCCCGATGAGTCGCGACGGTACTCCGGAGAAGAGCACATGGCAATAAGACTCGACGAGTCACGACGGTGCTTTGGAGAGTAGTCATGCGGCGACAAGATACGACGAGTAGCGACGATGCACCAAAGAGTGGCGACGACGACCATGTACGGTGAGTCGCGTGGGTGCTACGTCGAGTAGTTGTGACGAGTGTCCACGCGAAGCCCACGAGCGGGAGAGACTGGTGATGGGCTGGCGCATCCCATCGCGGACATTACCCTTAGTGGGCAGACTCGGCCTGTCAGGAAGCCCAGGGCGAAGTCTTTCTAGAAGACTCGCGAGTGAAGAATCAAAGAGAGGTGGCGTGGAGTTCAAAATAATTAATGGCAGATCGGAGACATTAAGGGGGCATTAAATGTGGGAGATACCGAAGGAGCCTCGTGGAGAGCCCTATAAGTAGTGACCATGAGGGTCCAGAAGAAGGACCAAAAATCTTTTGTAAAACTTAGTATATTCTTGAGAGAGATTTGTAAACTTTTCAGAGATATTGTAATCAAACACTTATTCTAATAAAAAATATACATTCGATTCATATATTCTAATCGATTTGGGTGTGAGGGAGATTCTGCTCTCACATAAAGGCTCCTTTCAAAATCTTCTTAATTAATAATATATATTCACATTGAAAATTGTATGTGATGGTAATTCTTTTTTATAAAGCATAAATGTGACTAAATGTCAAATTGAGCCGAGACTAAGAAGCCATATATATATATATTATCAAACCTAGTTCTCACTATATTAGTAATATGGAGAAATCTCCATCTTACGACATAACACTTTCACAAAAGAAATTGAACTACGAACTAAACCTCTTGATAACGATGTAAATACAAAGAGATACATTGACTAGAAGTTAGTAAATTCAGAGATGAGAAGTCGCTCTAGAGATCTCGACTCCAACATCATTGCTGCTAAGACACAAAGTCTGACTGCAAATTTTTCATAATCTTTCACAAACCTGACAATACTTGAGCAGCAATACTTGAAAAAACTTCCAACCTACTTCCAAAGATTGTTTCCATGCTCACAAAGAGTTTTCCCTCCCAAGAGAAATCGAAGGTATAACACTCTATACAAGAGTAAATATGAACTAGATTAGTCAGGCTCATATACAACAAACATGACCGGATCTTAAATAAAACACTTGATTCAATATGCAAATTTTGAAAGCTTGAAACTTTAACTTTGCAAATTTCGGCAGAGTGGAAATGAAAGTACATATAGTACTTTAAACAAAAATGCACAAGACAATAGACAATCTGCACAAAACAGCAAAAGATTTGCACAAAGCAGTAAAAAATCTGCACAATACAGAAGACAAAATCCCCAGGGTTGTAGTAACATAAACCAACCAAATTAAACCAGAAATAAGTGTAGAGACAAGGCTACAACAGGCTTACCAATGTCATAAATATTGCACTTCACAATACAAATGGGTTGACTAGCAACCAAGACCTACCTCCAGATGAAAGACTACACCAAATCGTAAGATTTCTGTTCAAAAAACAGAAGTGAGCGAAATATATTAAGATAACAGATTCTTCATCATAGATTTACTGCAAATCTAAAAATGTGTGATAGCTATAAGGACTCTTGCATAAAACAAGGTCTAGATGCGTCGATAGAACGTTCTCGAACTTGCCAAAATGCTTGAAACTGATCACTTATAAGTGACATTAACCATATCTTCAGATGTAGCTAATGTCATTGCATCTTTTAGTCTTTTGGAAGCCTTTAGAATTGATGGAAGGCATACGAGAAATACATCTTCGAGATATTGTACCGAGAAGGTCTCTAACACACAAAGAAGCCACACTATCAAAGCAGAGAAGCTATGCTTTGGAGATACTAGAAATGAGAAGGCTTCAGGCTCGTTTAACCACGACGACACCACACCCAATAGAAGCATCAAGATTCGATTGAGAAGTTTTTAGTTCTCATCGAAATCCAGATCTGTGCCAAAAGAAGAGAAGCAGGCAACAGAGGTGGCTGAAGACTCTATAGAAGAAGTGTGAACCATTGGAGCAAGAGCGACCACAACCACTTATGGATAAGAGATTCATATAGAACCACTGACAAAACACCGAAGAAAAACAAAACAAAGAGTGAAACAACAAAAGAGAGAGCAAAGAAAAGACGGGAGAGTATGCGCCGGCAAGCTTGGAGGCCGCGGGTGTTAGGGATAAGTAATTTGAAAATTTCTTCGGGAGAGTATGTGGCTAAGGCATTTTTTAATTGTTAACTTTATTACTAAAAAAATAGAACCCATTTATATAAATTCGAGAAATACTAATCACAAAGTGCAATGAAATACAAATAAAAAACTAAAACAGAGATCCAAACAAGTTATCAAAATGTGAAATACAAACAAGAGATGCCACCAGATTCTTCACCCCAAGGGACATAGAAACTAAGTTTACCAGTTTCATTTTCCCATTTAAACTCAGTTTCCTTGTCGTTCAAGTAACACGTCATTGGAGCTACATTCGAATACGCCATAAATCTTCCTTCACCTTTCAAGTAAACCCTAATATTGTTATCACCAATGAGCTCCGTATCTTTAACCGTTCCGACGCAATTGAACATGTTGATCAATCCTAAAGGTGCAAATCTAACCCTTGATTTTCCCAGTACCGTGATTGGTACGAAACTGAATAGGTCAAATGAGGATGGTTCTAGGGTTATCTCAATAGGGTTTGATTTCGAGTTCATAAAAAGTATTTCCTCTGATTGTTTCTTGTACACCAAATAATCTCTTGTGTAGGTCATTTGAGAACTTGCAGCTTCTGGGTTCTGATCCCATTCAATGTCTGAAACATGAACTGTTCCTGAAACTTTCTTGTAACATTCTTTGTATCCTTTGAACTTATGTTCTTTAGGGCTCCACCCAGCTCCTTGACAGTTAAATGCTCCAATCACTCCACCAAACTGCAAATAAATCTCAATGAAGTTTCCATCTTTAAACAATTTTGAATTTGGTTTTTCATACCTTGTTGAAGTTGAAGATCTTTAGGATTGATTCCTTGTCAAACAAAGGGTTTTTGAAAAGAGAATCTCTAGTAGGGAGAGCATAATGGAGACACCTTGGGATAGTACCATCAAGAAAAGCAAGTTTCTTAATGAGATCAAAGTTATGTGAGGCTTTACCAAGATGGTCAGTGAGGTAGATAGGACCACCACAAATGGCTCGAGATGCTGCGTGGTATTCGGCACAGGCATGGTCTGAATGGAACATGTCCCAATCTGGTTGAATCATTTGCCCCATCCACAAGCTATTGTAAGAACAATGAATCATGTGTACTCCTTGTAGCCAAAACACTCCTTGTGGGTCACCATGAGGATCTTGCCACCAATAGTCATCACCTAATCAAAATTTTTATAAATGTTTTAGACAATTAAAAGAAACTATAGATTGATTTAATTGGCAAAAGTTTTTATACAAATATATTACCAACTCTGCCAATAGAGATTTGCTTTGTGGCAAGGAAAAAGAAGTCATTGCACTGTTGCATACTGGCAATGATTTCAGGACCATTGAAATTCTTAATCATGGATTCAGTTAGGCCATTGTAGTAAGCTTTAGCAAGCTCCACTCTTCCTCCATGTTCTTCTGATACTGACTCTAAAGCCTAAACACAAACACATACACGCAAAAAATATTAGGATATAATATCTCACATCGAAAACTCATAGGGCAGACTAAAATATAAGAGATATGGGACAATATATTCATTGTGAATTGATGTTGAGCTGGAAGCCAATAATCTTAACATAATATCAGAGTCCGATCAGATCCGCTACCCAACCCTACCATTCTTGTCTAAACTAACCAAAATTAATAGCTAACGAGATCCACTATACCGAGAGAGCTTATTAGGATATAATATCTCACATCGGAAACTCATAGGGACATAGACTACTAGATAATAAATATGAGTCATTATGCTCATTGTTGGTTGATTTTGAATTGGGAACCCATAATCTTAACATACAAAACAATTTGAAGAAACATAGTTTGTGAGAAGCAAAGTGATGTAACAACTTACTTGGAAAACATCAATTTTAGCTCCTGTGATTCCAACACTAGCAAGATAAGAGTGCATCGAATCGTAGAACTCATGAACTTTAGAAGGATGAACAAGACCAATACCAGCTTCCACAAGCTTGTCAACTGCAAGATCAATCATTGTAGCATCTAGACCAGGTGAGAGCTTAAAAGGAACAACTTTAGTGTTCAAATGTGTTAAAGTTTCAGGCCTAACACCATTCCAAGCACCACAAAGACTATGCCAAACATATATATCATCTAAACCCTTGAACCTTAACCTCAAATCCTTTATAAAAGCTTCCATACCCGACCCTGATACATCTTGATCAAAACCAAAAGGCTCTTCTTTTCCAACCTCATCAAACATCAACGCATTGAGTTCTTCACTATATTTCTTGATCTTTTCATCAAGGTGGCATAGATCTATGTTCCCAAGTTCACAAATCAACTTTTGTTTCTCCATTACCGCTTGAATCCGCTCGGTTGCTTTGTATATAATCATCTTTGGTTTGTGAGGATTAAAGTGAGATGCATCAGATGTTAAAAATGATCCACCTTTATAGTTTCTAAACTTGTTACATTCCTTGAAACTGTGAAGCCTTGCACACATTTGCTCTCCACCAAGAACAAGATTCTTAGCTTCTTTCCCTAAATCGTCATCAAAGCTTATACTTTGCCAACCATCATCAATGATGATAAACTTTGGACATATCCCTCCTTCTTCAAATTCCTTAACCCCTGTCCAAATTGTTGCAGGGTCAACAGTTAAGTAGCAAGCATCCCAAGTACACCAACCAAACTTATCGACGATTTTCGGAAGCTTCTTCTCTTCTAGAAGCTTAAAAGTGTTCATATAGACACGAATTGCACTAAAAGACTCTCTCATTAGGTTATAAGGATTGTCACAAATATGAATGTAGACAATAGAACTAAAAGTTGACTTTTTCACTTTAGTAGAACCACTCTCTACATGAATCAAAACATCACCTTTTTCACTAGGGTTAAGTGATGCTCTAAAAGATCCTTCAATGATTGGTATAATAACAACATAAGAATCAATCTCTGAGATCTTTAACATTACCCATTGAGTCTCGTGTTGAAGATCCGACCCGGTTTTCCCAATCCAAGCCGTCGACCACCACATCTTGAACCGGAAAACACTCACAAATTCTCTGTTTTCGAATCTCCCTAAAGAGTTCGTGAGATGATCAGAAGGTGAAGCTTTGGTGAATCCGATGAATCCTCCTTTGTGAGCGTTGGCTTGAACACGAAGGAGGATTTGAGGAGGAGCATCGGTGGATATAGAGGAAGTTGAAAATGGTGTAAAGGTTATGTTTTGAGGAACATCGACCAAAATTGGAAAAGAGTCATTAACACGAAGAGATCCTTGTGAGAGGTTGAAACAGTTTGATTGTAATATTGACTTAGTGTTTGAAACACCAAATGGTTCAGATTCAGTAACATCGATGGTCGATAACAATGAATCGTTTAGTGGAGCCATAAAACAGAGGATGATTTCAAGATAAATATATTATCTTTTACTCTCTATATTACAATATATAATTATATGTGAGTTGTGAATGAAATATATTACAAGACATCATTTGGAAAACTGATGAAACGTGCGAGAAAACTGCAAAAGGAAACTAGACAAAATTTCATAAAATTTCATCAAAGTATATTTGTATTTTATATATATATATATATATATTGTGTATTTTTAGTTTTTTTTTAAAAAATATTTTTTTTCTAAATAGCATAAACAAAAAAGATTATATATTAAAATAAATAATTAAATTTTTTGGTTTGGGTTGATTATTAAAATTTAAGATTTAGCTTTAAAAGATTAAGGTTTCATTTTAAATATATAGGGTTTACATATAAAACTTTAAAGCTATTTTAAATTCATAATACTTTTTTAAATAGTAAAATTTTTTATAATATATTTAAATTATTTAAAATGCATAGTATTTTCGGAATCAATTTTTTTAAATGGTTTTTTCTTAGAACTTTTAGAAGAAAAAGCTATAAAAAAACTCTCTTTTTGTCTACTTTAAGAATTGTACAAACTTAAAAATATTAACAGGTGGCAATAATATACATTGAATATAAAAGAGTTTATGATAAAAAGTTCTCATATTCACACGTCTCTCCTTCATGTCTGCGTGCATGTAAGTTACTTGGCGAAGTGTGATGATTTTTAAAATATTTATGTATTATTCAGAAACTTTAATAGATAAAGGAATTTATATAATTCAACAGTGATCTTATAATCCATGATTTGTTTAATTTTTTCAACTTTACAAAGATCTTCAACAACAAAAAAATAATTAAAAAACTTTACAAAGATTTTAAATGATTTTATGTTTACTACTAAAATATAAATTGTAATAAAAAGTTTATTTTTGAATTTTGTCTTAAGTCTACATAGACTTAATTACGTCAAATATTATGTTAGAACTGCTAAAAAGCTGTAAGTTTTTTGGCGGTTAAGCGTTTGAGGAAGTTCTCGCGAACGATTTTCCCAAGGATATTTTTTTAATGAAAACGAAGCAACAACTTTTTTTTTCTTCAAGATTTACAAGCGTATTTGGGTTATGATTCTTTTCACACTGTTGACCCTTCTGGTATCAGTGGTGGTTTAGCTTTGTTAGCTTTAACTTCTTTTGATGTTCAAGTTATTTCAAGTTCAAAAAATGTAACCGATGTTATGGTTACTATTCATGGGAATAGAACTTTTATCTCTTTTGTTTACGGTGATCCTGTAATTCCAAAACAAGAATTTTTTTTGGGGAACGTTTGAAACGTATTGGTACCTCTAGGTTTGCTGTATGGGCAATGATATGTGACTTCAACGAACTTGTCGATCATAGTGAAAAACAAGGAGGACGTATTCGACTCGAAGTGTCGTTTTTGGACTTCCGTCTGATGCGGAAATGCTGTAGAATGATCGATTTTCCCTTTACGGGTAACCGTCTCTCCTAGGAGGGTAGGCGGGGCATAAAAACGATTCGATGTCGACTTGATCGTGCTATTGGAAATGAAGAATGGCACGATTTATTTTCTCACTCGCACGTTAAGTATTTACGATTCTTAGATTCTAACCACCGTCCTCTACTGATATCTCTAGAGGACCGTCGGCCACGCGGGATGTCCCTATTTAGGTTTGATAAACCCTGGCCATCAAAGGAGAATTTTGAAAACATCGTTCGGGAAGGTTGGCACCGTTCTCACACGGGTCCCCCCAACTCTATGAGGGAGAAAATCAGGAACTGTCGAGGTCGTATAGCGCGCTAGCGTATGGAAGAGCAGATAAATTCATATCGGATGTTAATACCCTAAAGGAAACAATCGACTTTGCACATTCCCATAATATCCACTCAACTCGGGAGATTTCAGTACTGACAGACCGACTCCGTTCAGCGATATTGGATGAGGAAATGTTCTGGAAACAGAAGAGTCGCGTCACGTGGTTACAGGAAGCAGACAAGAATAAAAAATTCTTTCATGTCACTACTAAACAAAGGTGTACACATAATAGGATATCCGAGCTTTTAACAAAAGATGGCCTTTGGACAAAAGAGGAGGATAAAATTGAGTAGGAGGCTCAGTCCTATTTTCACGAACTATTTACGAGCTCGGGGGTTGGCGAACTTGATGCGATCTTGCAACCAATATCTCCGTTCATTACAAGTGCTATGAATTCACAACTCTTAAGAACAGTTGTTGAGGAAGAGATTAAGGCAGCTCTCTTTGCAATGGCCACAGAAAAGGTTCCAGGACCGGATGGGATGACAACTCTCTTTTATCAACGGTATTGGCATATTGTTGGAGATGATGTTGTCACTCTAGTGCAGGAGTTCATGAAAGCGGGGTGTCTGGACGCTCGACTGAATGAAACTAATATTTGCATGATTCCTCAGCTAGGTAGGCCAAAGGAAATGAAAGACTATTGCCCCCATTAGCTTATTCATTCTGGTTTATAAAATTATGTCAAAGGTTTTAACCTAGGGTTTAAAGGAAATTTTACCAAATATTATCTCTGAGATGCAATCGGCTTTTGTGGGAGGGCGCCTTATTTCTGATAATATCCTTCTCCCTCAGGAAGCTTTTCTCGCCTTACGCTCCAAGGAGAGTTGCATGAATGATTTTATGGCAATTAAAATGGATATAAGTAAGGCTTATGATCGTGTGGAGTGGTGGTTCTTAAGCAGGCTGATGCATAAAATGGGATTTACGGATAAATGGATTAATTGTGTTATAGAGTGTGTTTCCATGGTTTCATGTCAGGTCCTCATTAATGGTGTTCCTAAGGGGCATGTTTGTCCGTCACGTGGCTTACGGCAAGGCGACCCACTTTCACCATACCTCTTTATATTATGTATTGAGGTGCTGATTGTCAATTTTCCTGTCGCATAACAGCAAAAAGATATTAGTGGAATTAATATGGCTCGGGCGTGTCCGTCTCTGTCCCATGTCCTTTTCGCGGATGATAATCTTTTCTTCTGTAAAGCTCATCTCACAGAATGCGATGTAATAGCGAATATTCTTCAACTATATGGTAATGCTTCTGGTCAATGTATTAATTTTATGAAGTCCACTGTTGTCTTTGGTAAAAAAGTTCTACTACAAGATCGATACCTTCTAAAAGATCGATTAGGGATTTAAACTGAGGGGAGAGTATGCAAGTACCTAGATATCCCCGAACATCTACAAGGGTCTAAAAACCAGGGTTTTTCTTACGTAAGGGATAAGCTACAAAGTAGAATCGGGGGCGGTGGCATCCATTGGGTTGCATGGATCAAGATGTGCCTTCCCAAATCTTTGTGGGGGGGGGGGGGGGGAGGGGNATGTTTTACCAGTCACTATTGGCTAAACAGTTATGAAGGCTTTATTTAAAACCATCCTCCATTTTTGCTAGGATTTTCAAGGAGAGATATTTCCTGAATCACTTACTTTTTAATGCTCCAAAGCTATCTCATTCTTCCTATGGTTGGCATAGCATCTGGGGAGTAAGTACTTTTTTAGGAACGGTTTACGACGAACGATTGGCAATGGGAATGAGACTAAGGTTTGGAAATACAATTGGATCCCAAGAGATCATCCGCATCCTGGTTTTAGTGATCTGTCTATATTATATCTGAATCTATGTGTTTTAGAGCTACTGCAAGCAGATGCGACTTTTTGGCGATTACCCCTTCTGCGTCAGCTTTTTCCCACTCCAATTTTTCAAAAGATTATTAGACCCTCGAGACATAGGATGGATGCCTTTTGCTAGCATTTCAATAAAACAGGTATCTACACAGTTAAATTTGGATATGAATTCCTCGGGGTAATTTAGATGAGGACATGAGTTTTGCTACTCAGCTACCATCGACCAATCCACTCAAGGATAAGATCTGGAGGCTGAAAGTTCCTCCAAAATCAAAAAACTTTTTATGGCCGCTTATGTCTGGGGCTCTGGCTGTTAATGATAAGTTAGCATATCATAATTTTCTGATTGATAGGGCCTGCGAGCAATGTGGTGATACATATGAGATGATAAACCACAACAAGTTTACATGCTCCCTGACTCTTCAGAACTAGGCACTCTCATCTGTTCCATCTTCTCCAGGGGTCTTTCCGTCATCGAGCCTCCTCGAGAATGTTCAGTACCTCTATTCTTTATGGACAATCTTTATCTGGCGAGTTGGTTGCACCTGTCGAGTTTCTATGGATACTATAGTACATATGGAAAGCACGGAATGACAGGGTTTTTAATGAGAAGATTTGGGAACCACCAGACATTCTGGAGACGGTGATTAAGGAGGCTTCAAATTGGATGTACGCACACAATAGTTGTAAATCCCGAACCCAAGTACATACTCAAGGTCATGACTTAGGTCATTCGATAGTAACGTTCCCTACATCGAAAGCATGTTATGTTGATGGGGCATGAAAATGTGATAATCCTATCAGTGGAGCTGGGTGGATTTTAAGAGATAAAACAGGTAGCATTGGTGTAATGGGATCACGAGGGCTGCATCGTGGGATATCGGTGCTACATCTAGAGTTAATCATCCTTCTATGGGCAATGCAAAGTTTACTACGCATGGGGCGAAAGTGTGATATCTTTTATATAGATTCACAAGAGCTGGCTTCAATGATTTTCTATCCATCCGACTGGCCGACCTTTGGCTCGGAGCTGCACGATGTGGAATCTTATCGACGACATTTTTCAACTGTCAAGGTTATCTACTGTCCGCGAAGTCAAAATCAGTATGCATATTTTCTTACTCGATCGGAAGAACAACGGAAACGATCGTTCGCTTGGGTAGGCACTTCATTTTCTCTATGGATGAACCAAACACCTGATGTATATTTTTAGTCATTATATTCCTTTTTTTATGTATTTGGTGAAAAAAGAAAAAATGATATTATGTTGTTCTGTATCGTACATGTTATGTAAAATAATAAGCGGAAATAATACTATATGTTTGTTTATTGATATGGAATTTACCATTCGTAATAGAGTCTGGTTTAATCCAAACTAGTTTGTCATATAACCAATGCGGCAAAATGGGCACTTCTCTTTGTTCAAAAATTACTAAATTCCTGCCAAACCCCAAATGATTTAGTTTATACCAATATATATATATATATATATATATATATATATATATATATATNATATATATATATATATTATAAAAAAAATTAATTTAGTTTTTTAAGTATAAAATACTTTGATTGAATATAACTATAAAATTTGGTGAAAATTGAGACATAATTATTAAATAACTAATAATTATTAACACCGATTGTAATTATTTAGCTTATACCTTCATAATGTTCTTTGTGCAAAATATTTTAGACGGTATCCAAATATCTTTAACTACTCTCCAACAAACTCTCTACTATGCATTTTTAAATAGTTAGTTGGTGTTCTCTTGAATTTTTTATTTTATTTATTTCAATATTCATGATATAATTTTCATATAAAATGCATTAAGACATGATTTGTTGAAAAAATCATGGTTGGTTGATCTTCACTGAGTTGGTGATTATTTAAAATATTTTCTCAAATAAAAAGAAAATAACAGGAAAAAGAATTACTAAAAAAACAAATGAATGAGTTTGTAGCGTGTAATACACGTCTTACAAAGTTTTGAGCTTATATATTTCATTTTGTGATTGTTGAATATTATGTATGTTAGTTATATTGAGTTTTAGTTTATAATTTTTTTTAATTATACTTTGATACACAACCTGTTGATAAATTTTTGTTTATAAATTATAGTCATTTTTATTGAAACTTCGAATACATTAAAAACATTACTTTTGAAATTAATATGACGATTTTTTTAGTTAGTATAATTTTTTTTTAATTTATTGATATAGTAGAATGGAAGATATAATTTTTCATATTTTCATGATTAACTATTTATATATATATATATATATATATATATATATATATATGCGCGTATATGTTAGAAGCTAATTCATTAAATTATGTTTATATGTCTAATTTTCTTTTAGTGAGTATAGTTTTTTATAACTTTTGTGATATAGTAGAAGTGGAAGACCTGATTTTTCATATTGTTAAATATTTATATATATGTCTAATGTGTAGTTAATAAGTTACATAGAATTGAATTCATTAAATTATGTAAATTTAAATTTAAATTTTATGTGGATGATGAGATGACTTAAGGAAGAGTGGGCAAAACCTAAACTTTTATATATACTAGTGGTTGGTCCGTCTTTCGGGCGGGTTTTATATTGCTAGTTACTTTATTTGAAATTTTTGTGTATAGCTAATAGCTTTGTTGTGTTTTTATGTATTTTTTGTATTTGGAACTCTTCATGTTGTTTTTTTAATTGAATTATGTTTATTTTAAACTATTTTCGCAATTAGATATGTAAATTTTTTTTGTTATACATTTTGAGGTCCATCTGCAGAATATGTTGGTGTGGACCCTTCAACCAATAAAGTTGGCCAACCCTGTTGTCTCCTTTTTATTTTTTTCTTTATACATCTTTTCATCATTTTTTTAAATTTTATTTTTGGTAGTTATTGATAAATGGGAAGGTAGATATGTTTGCTAATATGTTTTTTTGTCTATTTTGAATGACTTGTATTTCATACGTCTTCCTTCGGCTTTATACCTTTAGTTATTTATTTTTCTTGCATTCAGTTTGTTGATAGCTCTTCATAGTTTTATTGTAGGATCTTTGATTACTCGTATGCATCTTCAATTGTCTGCATCTTCACTTGTGTTCTCACTTTGGAAATTTTTGGGAAAAAATACATACTTGATCCAACTTTTGGTTTTATTGACGCGAGTAACCCAACATTTTTTTTTAATTACTGGAGGATGGAAAATTTTTGTTTAAACCTGATAGTACCCTTACGTCATGAACAAAAAAAAACTCTAGGAAAAAATAAATAGAGGAGAGACAAAGTTACTCCGCATTTACGTAAATACCACCGCGTTTGCGGGGTGCGAAAAAATTTAGAAGATTTTGTTGTGAAGATTTGTTTTTGTTGCAAATTTTTTTTTCGCATATTTGTTTATCACATATTTTTGTGTTGTAGAGTTGTTTTCTCGCATATTTGTTTTCGCATATTTGTTAGTCTACTTGGCCCAGATTTTTATGTCACTTCCACGTCACCACAGATTTTTTACGTCACCGCAGATTTTTATTTTTCGCAGATTTTTTGTCGCATATTTTCATTTATATTGTAGATTTTTTTACATTGCATATTTTTACTTACATTACAGATTTATTTTCATTACATATTTATTTCTTAAACTGCAGATTTATTTTTTTTCCGTCGCATATTTGTTTATATTGTAGATTTGTTTTTCATTGCAGATATGTTTTTTGACTGCAGATTTATTTATTGTCGTTGCAGAGTTATCAGTTTTCAAAATTGTCAGAATAACCCATTTGACCGCAGTTTTGTTGCACATGTTACCAATGATTTATTTTCTTACTCATCTGACCCTCACATTACCGCATATTTTTTCGTAATCCTTTGACCGCAAAATTTTGAAAATCTGCGGTGATTGTATTGCAAATTTATAAAAATCTTGACAGATTTTTTTGCTTGGTCAACTGAATATTTTGACCTATGTTTCTACATTGCAGAGTTGTTTATCTATTGCAGAGTTGTTTCTTTATTACAGCTTTTTTTACCCACAATAGGTAAAAATGACGTCGTATGAATTAATCATCTCCTATCGATATAAACTCTATTTAATCATCATTGTAGAGTTGTTTGCCCATTATAACTTTGACTAACTAAGTTAACAAATCATACGACTTCATTTCCACTTATTGCAGGTTTGTTTCTCTAATGCTAATACATATAATAGTTAGATAGTTGTTACAATATACAGATAAATAAAGAAAACTAACATATATATGCATGTTCTTTAGTCACAAGTGTAGCAAAATAGACGCATAATCATAAGTAAATACATATCGGTCTATCACTTGAAGAGATAGACCGTTACAAAAGCTACAAACACATCAACCATAACAATATAAACCATCATCATCTCCATTTTCAACACAGCCATGTCAGTTGTAGTCTTCAGGACATGGTTTTGCATAACTACCAATTGTTTCATATTAGTCACCTCTTGTATAAGAGCGCATTCAGACCGTAGATTTTTCCAATTCTTCCATGACTGCCATGTCCCACCACTTCTGAACGTGACATCCACCATCCTATGATATTAATAACATCAATACGAGTAGGCGAAACTGCAAATTTGTTCTTTAATTGGTAAAGAAAACTACGGATATGACTGATAACCATTGAAGAACTATTTACAACCTACACTGTGACTCACGCTTCTAGATGTACACTTATATTTTGATTAGGACATGTGCAGGACAATCTTCTCTGATTCGGTAAACGAGTGGCGCTTTCGATGATAACATCCTCACCATAGTAACACACCACCGTCGTCCCATATTCTGAAGGGTCTGTGCCATCGAAGTGCATTGCATTTAGAGGAGGATGGGGAGGGGGATGGCTCGTCACATCTACTTCGTCGTTGGAGTTATGACTGAAACCAGGCGCATATGGTTCATCGCTAATGTTGTAGCTATACGTCCCCATGTCGGAAATTGATCCATAAATTGAAGAGAAGCAGTTAAAAGTTGATCTCCAAATCAAAGAGAAACCCTAAATATTTTATACCATAATCAAAAAGAAACCCTAAAGATGTGATTACCAAAACAAATTTTGTACAAAAGGAGATGATTAAAACGACGTTATTCTATGATTTTTAAAAATATATCAACAACAGAACAAAAATCTACAAGAAAAAATTGATTAAATATCCAAATGTTAATATAAATTATGTAATAAAAATTAAATTTCAAATGTAAATGGAAATAAATCTACAATACAAATAAACATTTGCAATACAAATTAAAATCTGCATTTACAACAAAATTCTGCAATACAAAATTAAATCTCCAATGTAAATGGAAATAAATCTGCAATACAAAAAAATTGCAATTACAACAAAATTATGCAGTACAAAATTAAATCTTCAATGTAGATGGAAATAAATCTGCAATACAAACAAAAACTTAATCTTTTCACCTTCCTAAACATTAATAAGCCTAATAAATATTGTCTCACACTACGCGAAGCGACTTCAACAATCACACTTGTTCGTTGACAACTTTCAGTTTCTATAAATACTTTCTCACACTATACGAAAGTGTTTTCAGATTGTCTATTGGCGAAAAAATAACAGGTTGTTCTCTGATTCATCTATCTCTCAAAATAATTTGTATTCTATGTTTATATACATTGCGTTAATGTTATATGAGTACATTTCAGTAATCTTATTTGTGGTATATTGTAGGCAATCATGGACAAAAGTAAACAAGTGAAGGTCGACATAGATGATGAGCGCAAGCATGCCAAAAAAGATAGTTGTTATCTGATACATCTATCTCTCAATTTTTTAAAATAATATATGTACATTTCGTTTACGTTATTTGATTACATTTTAATAATCTTATTTTTGGTTTGTTGTAGGCAATCATGGACAAAGGTAAACAAGTGAAGATCGACATAGATGATGACTACGAGCATGCGAAGGAACTCCATAAACAACACAAACTTCATAAAATTCATAACCATTACAAGACGATTATGTTTATGTTAAAAAAAGTAAATAAGGGCAAAGAAGGAAGCTATGGAAGCAAAGGTCAAGTACGAATGGAAAAACGCCAAAATTTATCTCTTGTAGAAATAAATTTCGGTTGACAAATTTGACATCGATGCTGAGTGGATGAGACTGTCAGCACGGGAGGAGGTGCTCAAGGAACAATGGGAGAAGATTCAACTGGATGTCGGATTTGAAAAAATAAGTTTCAGTTTGGAGGACCCTATAGGGATGAACCAGATTACTGATTCAATAATTTTTCATTATTTTTTAAGTATTTTGGACTAATTTTTTTGTTTGGACTATATATTTTTATTTAAATTATGGTTAGTTTAATTTATTTATTTTAAACAACCATAAAATCTGATTTTTTTAATCACCCGGTTGCAAATTTTTTAACTTCATTGCAATTGTTTTTAAAAAAATATCCAATATGTCGAGAAAACCGTAATTACTACAATTGTTACCAATACTCTGTTCTAAACTGAAACTAGAGATGTGGATGTTACAAAATCTGTTCTTCCACGTCTCTAGTTTCAGTTTAGAAATGATTATTTCTAACAATTTTGGTAATCACGTTTTTGTTCCACATATTGCAAATTTTTTAATGGTTATTTTTCTTGGATTACAGATTGCCGACACATATATGAAGTTGTTGGATATTACGAGGAAACTCACTAAGCAATATGCTCGTCACGCATGGACTTATTTTTTTGTGGAGAAATGTGTTATCTCGGTTGTGATGAAGATTATAAACCATATAATCTCGATTTTGTGTGGTGGATTTGAGTTGAATTTTAATAAAATTTGTGTAAAAATTCTATGATTCTAGCTAATGATGAACTATTAGAGGAATGCAGTATTTGATTTGTAGAAAATGAGTTTGCAGAAGAAAAAAACAGCCAAACAAAAATAAAGTGTTCAAAACGCACAAAGTAGGCGAACAAATAAATGCAAAAGAAAGAAATAACAACAAACTCAGGTTTCAGAAAGACTGTCACTGATCATCTCCATGAACACAAAAATTGTGTCTTCAGCCTCTATCATCAAATGTAAAATTAATACTTAATTTCTCAATTGATAAGGAAAAATAAAGGCAAATACTTTAAAAAGTTAAAGGATATTAAAAAAAATAGAACGAGAAGTTTGATTTGGTCCTAGACGGCTGCCATCATACACAAAACGAAGATAGCAATAATTTAGGTCTTTCTTCTCACAATATCGAACCATCAGTTTCTTCATACGTGTATGAACACGTACACTAAAAATATCTTGGATTCCCTGCTGGCCGATGAGTTTAAGAGTCACTCTCTTATCGTGTTCCGCATATGCAATGGGGTAACTTATGATTTGAAAGAGTTTCTAGATCTATTTTAGAGAGAGAGACTTTCAGAGTGAAAGATACACTTTGGAGAAACGCAATAGTTACTATTTCGTTGAACTTACATATTTATTTGGTTGAATTTAGATATTTATTTGGTCAATACTGACCTTGAAAAACGCAGTAGTAGTTACTATTTGGTCAACCTGAAATTATTTGACAAGACAATATATATATATATATATATATATATATATATGAATTTGAAAATAAAATAATGTTGCAGATTTGTTTTCGAATGTTTTAGAGAAACTAAAACTGCCAGAAGAATTCTGCGATGATAGAATTAAATCTACAATCGAAAAATAAGTCTGCAATAGAAAATTAAATTTGCGACATTAAATGTGCAATAGAACATTAAATCTGCAATTATAAGATAGAATATGCAATAGAAAAATGAAATAGAAAGAAAAAATTTGCGATAAGGCAAACGAAAGGCGAAGACGGAGACGAAAAAATGTCGACGACGGAGACGAACGAACGACCAAGAAGAAGACAAAACGAGACGAAGAACGAAGAAGATGAACCAACTGCGAAAACCAACAAACAGTGATAACAAATACAAAACGAAATGAAGAAACGGCGGCGAAGAGGAACAATGGCTAGATGAAGCAACGACGAAGAGGAAAAATCGGCGACGACGAAGATGAATGTCTTTATGTAAAGAAATGTAATTACTATGTTTTTCTTAGTTTCATTATTTTTGGATATAAAAATAATTCAAAATGGAAATATTGTAGTTATTTCAAAATCTCAAGTATTTTTGACTTTTAGCACAAAATGTTGGGTTAGTCTAGTCATGCCTTCAAATAAAGGTCAAGTTAATTATAATGGCACAATGTTGGGTCATTCTGATAATTTTTCATTTTTTTAGTTTGGAATTATGGTTTTTCAGTTATATTTTTTTGTCATTTTGTCTGCTAGTTCGTATACTGAGCCGTGTATTATTTTTGTGTATTTTTAACTTATTTCTATATTGATACAAATAAATGTGTTGCATATTAGTTTTTTATGAATTCTATAAATAATACTTTTTAGAATATCTTTATTAATAAATATAGAATAGAATTTTTAAATGGTAAATCATATAAATATGATTTATATACTTAGATTATTTATTAAATGCTACTCTTAATTATAATAATTATATTTTAAATTAAAAATTAAATTACCTTTGCCTCATCGTCTCTTTTTCCTCTACAATCATCACTTTTCTCTTTGTCTTCTCCCCAAATGTTTCTTACTCTCTTTCACATGTGCTAAAATATCATGTTCGATGGAATTTTATTGGCTACTTCAACCAGTTATCTTGTTGTTGAGTTTGACGTTTTCGCTTGATTGAATTTCATGTAAGATTTGGATGATTTAAGTTTTTCGCCTTTAACTTTTTCATGGTGTAGTTTATAGGTTCATTTATTTTCATTTCTTAAGAACCTTTTTCTTTTGTGTTCTTTAGGAGTGTAATTTATAAAATTTATAGGTAATTCAACAAGTTATTCAACTTCTAGACTCATAAATGCAATTTAGGTTCTTACTTCATATTGATTTCTCTATAGTATTTATTGATTGTTCTGTTCACTTACTACTACTTGGGTTTTATTGTAATATGCACACATATGTTTTTTTAGTTTAAAAAATTAGGAAGTTGAACTCCATATGATAATGAATAAATAAATTAATAATCGTTCAAAAGATCGATAGTTTTTTTGGGACATGGTATAGAAAATTTGGGTTTATAGGTTATTGGGTTCGGCTTAATATTTTTATCCAATGTAACCAAAATTTTGTTCTAATCTTTGGTTTCATATTTGTGTAACCATCATTTTTTGCCATGTTAACATTTTATAGCATGACTTCACTTCTTCATTTTCTCAAATATAGACATGAAGATGTTATCGTTTTTGAGTACAACCAATTTATCTCTTACAACACGCATTATCACATATACTCAAAGTCTTTAAAATTCTAAAAATCTACGCTAGTATTACTCGGATAAGATTTTTTTTTGCCCATATGATTGAACACCAATACACATCAAATGATCTTATTTTTCCTTATAGTGCACCTGTAATTATTTGTGTAAAACAAAAGTATCTTCAAAATATTAATTTTTCAGTATAGTTTTATAATTAAGTGAAATATAGAGAAAATCAAAGTAAACAACTAATTAAAGAATTTATATATTTATCTTGAATTTATATATTTACCATATCATTTATTTTATTTGTATATATATATATATATAAGATTTACTAGATTCTATAATAATATTTTTGATTAATTAGGCTAAAAATTTACAAATTACCAAGTAATTTAATTTTATGTTTAAGAAAAATTAGAAAATGAGAATAACTTACATAAAATATTTTTATTAATAAAAAATTTGGATGTTAATATATACGACTTAAAATAATTGTATAATGAATATTATAATTTTATATCATAATTTCTAGTAATATTTGTTAATTTAAAATAGATTTTTTATATTTTCTATGTATCTATTCGGTTTCAAATAATATACTAATGATGTAATCATGGAACTTTTGTTAGAAAATTTTGAAAAAGAAAATTCAAATTATAGAGAAAATTATTGGATTTGTTGTCAAGTAAAGACTGTGAGGGAGACATAATGAATGGGAATTGATATGCCTTTGTTCTTTAAGAGTTTTTGTTTTTTTGCTTTAGGTGAAAATTTTTATTGTGTCAAAATTTTAAAGTATGTGAAATAAGGTGACATTTTGATATGAAAATATGTCTTTTTATTTTATATATATAGCTGAAATTTGTATGATTATGAATAAATAGAATAATAATTGTTCGAAAGATCGATAGCTTTTTTTAACAGTGCATAGAAACTTTGGGTTTAGAGGTGAGTAGGTCCAACTTAATTTGTGGGAGTATTTGGTTTTGAACTGTCTTTTTTAGGTTAATATTGTTTGGATTTGATTTTTAGTATTAAAAGGTTGTAGATAGAAATTTAAAAATAATAATGTGTGAAAAAATATAGGAGTAGTGGGTGATCCACGCTTCGCACATAATTCTTAAATAAAACATGGAAATGTTAACTTTGGATCAACATATTATAAAAGATAAACATACAAATTTAACCAATGAGAAAGAACAATCATTATTATATATATATATATGGAAATAGATTGACATATTTAATATTTATTGTATTTTTATATCTATTGTATTTTTATACACTCTAAACCAAATATGTACTCATAATAACTTTTTCTCTCTCTTTTTCTTTCAACTTGACATATTTAATATCTATTGTATTTTTATACACTCTAAACCAAATTTTGTTTTATTCTTTTGTTTCATATATGTGTAACCAACATTTTTACTCTGTTAATATTTTTATAGTAGGATTTTACTTATTAGTTTTCTCAAATATTGACATAAAGATATTATTGTTTTTGAGTACAACCAATTTAAATCTTATAACATGCATTATCACATATACATCAAATGCTCAAAGTCCTTAAAATCTTTAGAAATCAATGCTAGTAATCTTTGGTTTAAGGTTTTCTTACCCATATGATTGAACACCAATGCATTATTGTCTTTTTTCTCGTAGTTTACCTCTATTAATTTGTATATAATACAAATATTTTCAAAATTTTGATTTTCAGTATAGCTTTTATAAGTAAGTTAAACCTAAATAATTTCAAAGAAAACTATTAATTAAATAATTTATATATATCCTTAAAATCTTTGGAAATACATGCTATTAATCTTTTGTTAAAGTTTTTCTTACCCATATGATTGAACACTAATGTATTATTGTCTTTTTTCTCGTAGTTCACCTCAATTAATTTGTATATAACAGAAATATTTCCAAAATGTTGATTTTTCATTGTAGTTTTTATAAGTAAGTTAAACCTAGATAATTCCAAAGAAAATGATTAATTAAATAATTTATATATATATATATATATATGGAAATAGATTCTTGGTAATCATCATAAATTTAATATCAAATCATTTATTTTATTTTTTATATTTATAATATATATATATATATATATGTGATTAATTCAATTCTAGAATTGTAGTTTTGATTAGTTAGGCTAAAAATTTACAAAATATCAATTAATTTAATTTTATGTTCAAGAAAAATTAGAAAATAAGACTAACGTACATCAAATATTTTTTTATTTATCAAAAATATCATTGGAATATGAATATTATAATTTAATATCATAATGTCTAGTAAAATTTGTTGATCTAAAATAGGTATTTTATCTTTTTATGTCTTTTTAATCTCAAATATTATATCAATGAGGTAATTATGGGATTGATAAAGAAATATTTTTTCAAGTTCTAGAAGAAATTGTTGGATTAGAAGTGGAGAATGCTTATGTGTCAAAATTTTAAAGCATGTAATATAAGATGGCTCTTGTGTGAAAAAAAAGTGTTCAACTTTATATATATATATGAAGATAAGGAAGTATTCCTTATTTCGGGAAACTAAAGACATGTATGTTTGTTGGTTTTTAGTTTTTGGTTTTTGTTTTTGTATTTTGATTTTGGTGTACGTTTTAGATTTTATAAAAACTTGAATGGTAGTTTTTAGTTTTTAGCATTATTTAATTTATTTATAACTAGTTCATATGTTACTTTTTAATGGTAAAACCATAAAAGTAAATATTGTTAAGAAATTGTGTGATTATTCATCACTTGATACCACTAATCTTATCCACATGTTTGACAAGTTCCATGAAGAGTCATGAAGATTAGTGATTATTCATCATCTTAGTACATTCATCCTGCTTAGTTTATTGACACATGTTTGTGTATGTGTCATGTGTATAAGTCCTTCTCATTAGTATAAATAGAGGTTGTAACTCATTTGTAAAGATAAGAGAATAAGAAGAAATAAAAGCATAAGTATAATCTTTCTCTCCAAATTTTTTACAAAAATATTTCTTAGTTAGTCACTTTAAAAAGTTCATAAAGAAGTTAAATTATTAGTGATCTAATATAAAGACTTAATTTATATTATGTTCTTGGATTAGAGTCTATTTTCATATCACGTTATCAGCACGAACGCTCTACGGTCAATCTTCATCCGTTCAATCCGTTCAGTTCCCTAAAACAGTTCAATCCCAAATTTCCAAGTAAGATAATGTAAGTTGAATATATTTATCTATTTATTATATATGATGAAGAAGGTTGCATGTTTCCCATGATCGACTGTTAATCGTTATGCTATTTTTATTATGACATTTTCCTAAAATATTTATTATATTATTTTATATGTATGTTGAAGTAAATTTTTAAATCTAATTATTTTCTATAATTTAAAGTTTTTATCGTACTAAATTTTACAAGTTTTTGCTAAGTTTATGATGCATAAATTCTTCTAATAATGTATATAGTTATCATGTCAAATTTGGAAAAGTTAGCAATCAATGCCCTTGATGTTTCTGGAAGAAACTATATGACATGGGCAGTAGATGCAAAAATACATTTAAAAGAAAAAGAGCTTTTTTTTTGTCAAAAAAAGCAAAAGAGCTTATTAGTGCAATTGATAAATCTGAAATAACTCCTGAAGAGAAAAAGGCTAAGGCCATTTTACGCCACCATATTCATGATGATTTAAAGAATGAATATATTACGCAAGAAGATCCTGCAGATCTTTGGGTATCCCTGAAGGATAGCTTTGATCACCAAAAGTATGTGATCTTACCAAAAGCCAAGCATCAATGGCTGAATCTCCGATTTCAGGATTATAGAAATGTTGGAGATTATAACTCTACCTGGTTTGGAATAACTTCTAAAATGAATTTGTGTGGAGAAAAAATGAGTGATTATGATATGATAGAAAAAACGCTCCAAACATTTCATCCTGGAAATGTCCTCCTCCAACAACAATATCGAGCAAGCGGATACACAGAGTATTCGCAGTTAATGCAAGTCCTCTTAGTTGCTGAACAGAACAATGAGCTTGTGATGGTCAACCATCAAACTCGTCCAACTAGATCAACCCCATTCCCTGAAGTGAATGTGGCATCATCCAGTCATAATAATTTGCGAGGACGTGGACGTGACCGCTGTCGAGGTCGTGGTCACTATTATGGAAAAGTAAGAGGACAAGGAAGAGGGTATTATAATCGTAATTTGGGGAAACAAATAAAAAGGTTTCCGGGAAATGATGGTGGTCGTATAATGAAAAGACAAGGTGAAGATTCTTGTTACATATGTGGTGGAAAGGGCCACTGGTTGCGTACCTGTCATACGCCAAAACATCTAGTTGAAATGTACCAAGAATCTATGAAAACGAAAGAGAAAAGAGTTGATACAAATTTCACTCATAAAGTCGGACCTAGTTTTTGTGGCTTAGATGGAGATACTCATATAGATATTGCAGAATTCCTTGATCCAGGAGCATCAATGGAAAATATTGACGAAGAAATGAATGACATGATAACTTTGTTTAAAAAATATGTTTTTGTATTGTATTAAAATAGTTTTCTTGTAATATAAGGTATCGTTTGTAGTATAAATATCGTATTTTATATCTTAATGCATATTTTATGTTTACTCAGAAAAATGTCAAAATTTGAGATCAAAGATGGAGACACTTGTCTGGTAGACAATGCGACAACACACACAATACTTAAAGATAAAAAGTATTTCTCCGATCTAAAAATAACGAAGTCTGCCAGAAGCGTGAGTACTGTATCAGGGGATGCAAAGATAATTTTACGCTCCGGAAGAGCTAGTTTTACAATGCCAAAGGGCACACAATTTGAGTTAAGTAATGTGTTATATTCCCCTAAATCTAAAAGAAACTTGTTAACTTCAGAGATATATGAGAGAACGGATATCATGTAAAAACAGTGAGTAAAAATGGCATTGAATATCTTTGCATTACATCAGAGGATAAATATATATTGGAAGATTTTCCAATGTTATCCTCAAGATTATATGCCACGACGATATATAAAATTGAATTGTATGTTACAGTAAATCCAAAGTTTACTAGTACATTTAAAGTATGGCATGAAAGGCTTGGTTACCCTAGTATAGTGATGATGAGAAAAATTGTAGAAAACTCAAGTGGTCATCCATTGAAAAACCAGAAGATTTTTCAGTCGAATGAGTTTTCGTGTAGTGCATGTTCTCAAGGAAAGTTAATAACTCGGCCATCAATAACAAAGGTTGGGAATGAATCACCTGAGTTTTTGGAAAGAATACATGGTGATATATGTGGACCTATACATCCACCATGCAGGCCGTTTCAGTATTTCATGGTATTAATTGACGCATCCAGCAGATGGTCACATGTATGTCTTTTGACAACACGAAATACGTATTTCGCACAATTCATTGCCCAAATAATAAAGTTAAGGGCTCAATTCCCAGATTATGCCATAAATAAAGTAAGGCTTGATAATGCCGGTGAGTTTACTTCAAAAATATTCAATGAGTATTGTATGTCACTGGGGATTGATGTTGAGCATCCAGTACCCCACGTTCATACTCAGAATGGCATGGCCGAGTCTTTGATAAAACGGTTGCAATTGATTGCAAGACCATTAATATTGAGAAAAAAAACTCCCAATCTCAGTGTGGGGACATGCTATTTTTCATGCAGCAGCATTGGTTAAAATTAGACCAAGTGCATATCATGAGTTTTCCCCGTTGGAATTAACTTCTGGCTAGAAGCCGAATATTTCTCATCTTCGTGTTTTCGGATGTGCGGTATATGTGCCTGTAGCACCACCGCAAAGAACAAAGATGGGACCACAAAGGAGATTGGGTATATATGTTGGGTATACATCACCAAGTATAATTCGATATCTGGAACCAAAAACTGGTGATATGTTTACGGCACGGTTTGCCAATTGCCATTTTAATGAAAATGAATTTCCATCATAAGGGGGAGGAATCCAGAAGATTCCAAAAGATGTTACATGGAATACATCCTCATTATTATATTTGGATCCTCCTACTAAACAACATGAACTTGAATTTCAGATTATAGTGCATCTACAAAATATGGAAAATCAACTCCCATCAAGAATTGATATCCCTGAAGAGATAAATGATGGAAGTAAAATAAATGAACCTAAGGTTCAGTTAAAAAGGGGGAGACCTATTGGATCTAAGGACAAAAATCCTCGAAAGAAAAAGAAAGGAGGAAAAATGAATGAAAAGGTTCCAGAAGAACATGAAAAATGTCCTGAAGACAATGTTCCAGAAGAACATGAAAAATGTCCCCAAGACGAGGTTCCAGAAGAACATGAAAAATGTCTCGTAGACAAGGTTCCAGGAGAACAAGAAAAAAAGGAATGTCTTGAAAACAAAAAATATGAGATTTCTATAAGTTATGCGCATAACGGAAAAATATGGTTTAGAAATAAGATTGATGATAATGATGTGATATCCTCATATTCTGTATCTAGAAAAATTGATGATGAAATTGATGACTTGGATCCAAAGTCTGTCTCATAATGCCAGAAAGGGCATGATTGGGAGAAATGGCAAATGGCCATGAAAACAGAGTTTTTAGCACTCAATAAAAGAAATGTTTTCGGACCTATTGTCATTACACCAGGAGATGTAATGCCAATTGGATGTAAATGGGTCTTTGTGCATGATATTACTCAGTTTTAACGCTTTATAGTAAGCATTTATGATTCTATTCAACGTTATCCGAGCTTTTCTCTGCAAAATTGGTGTTTTTACAAGTTTCT
>OVBE01000760.1:0-29441 GCA_900406425.1 Iberis pinnata
TATATATATATATATGCAATCCTAGTAAAGCTCAATAAACATCTCTCACGTGAATTAAATATATGGCGGAGATATATATACTTCATTTATAATTTGGTACTACTAAATTTAAATTTTGAAAGTTCCATGTATCTTTCACGATTGTAGGAAATACCACAACTAATAATAATAATTTTTTAGAAACATTTGGATTTCAAATAGCTAGCCTAACGAGGCGACGTAAGAAGATCTGTAACTTGATTTCAAGATCTATTTTATGTTATAATATTATAAATTAAAATTTTGAGAATAAGGGGTGTTTGAGTATAGAAAAGTCTGAATTATTATCTCAGGCTGTTAGACTAGATCATTTATTCGAACCGTTGGATTTGAACTCGCCAACCCAGAGACAGAATTCGTCAATGTCAACTATTGATCGATTAGATAACCAATCAACTAGTGATCGGCCATTACCTCTAATCAACTGCACTAATCTTGCAGACAACCAGAAACGACATCGGCTTTGATCAGTCATTGGCTTGCCAATCAAGTCAACCAATGAAAAGCTTATGTTCTATTAAGTTTTTCTTTTAACTCCAACGGTTTGTACCAAATTGATCCGGTTTATTTCAATTTAGTGTTTAAACCATTCTGCATATACTTGATGGTTAGCTATTGAAGAAATAAGTTTATATTTGTTGGATCTTTCATAGATTGAGCTAGGTGATAGTTTTTAGTTGTTCACTATAAAAGTTTAGACTCTGAAAGCAAAGAAGAAGAAATGAAAAAGGGAATTTTTATTGATTTTCTAGACTGAAACTTTGTATTACAACTCTCGGTTCTTATAGAACATTTGCTCAAGATGTTTTCCCTAACCAATACACTTGATCAATCATCATTGGTTGTCAAGACATCGAATTTGTTATAGAGAGATTTCACAGTTGTTTTTTTGTTTGTCTTTCATCACACTCCTTTTCCCTTTTGCGCTAATCTCCTCTGTATTCTTGTTTTTGTCTTTTCTGTTGCAGGTTGCAGGGAGCCGTTAGTTTGGTTGTGGATTGGGCCTAACTTCAACTCGTTTGAGATTTTCTGATTTCATGTTCAGTTGAAGAGCTTCCGAGTGAGTTAGAGGTTACTCTTAATACCACCCCCCCCCTTCAAACTTGGTGTAGGAGGTAAATCCACACCCAGTTTGTAACGCATAGAGCAAAAGGTTGAAGTAGGTAGATATTTAGTGAATATGTCTGCTATTTTTAGCTCATTGGAGATGTGTTTGACCATCAGTGAACCTAGAGCAACTCTCTCCCTGACGTAATGAAAATCAGTGTCAAAATTTTTGCTTCTTGAATGCATAGCCGGATTTGCTGTTAAGTATACAACAAACAAGTTGTCAAAATATAGTTCTGGAGTTGTGTGTTGAGGAATGCCTAGCTCTTTCATCATAAAGTTCAGCCATGTGATCTCCGAAAGCTGTATCAGAAAAATTTCTATACTCAACTTCAGTTGAACTTTTTGAAATTGTTGGATATTTTCGTGATGACAAGAAATTGATATTTGATCCCAGGTATGTGCAGAAACCTCATGTGGACTTCCTTGTTAGCTTACAACATGCCCAATCATTGTCACTATATGATCTTAAGGTGAAATATGTGTTGTTGTCAAAATTTATGCCCATGTTCACAGTTCCTTTCAGGTATCTCAAGATCCTTTTGAGTAAAAAGAAGTCTGATGTGGTTGGGAAATGCATCTTCTGTCAAACGTAATTTACTACATATTGAATGTCTGGACGAGTCAATGTCAAGTATTGAAGCTTTCTAGCAAGACATCTGAAGTATGTGGCATTGGGAAACAACTGATCTTGATTTGCAACTCTGTCAAGTTGAAGTGGCAGAGGAGTGGCACTTGGAGCACAATCTTGCATACCAGACAGTAATAATAAATCTTCTGTACACTTTTGTTGTGATAAGAAAAATCCTTTTGAATGAATCTGAGCTTCTATTCCCAGAAAATAGTGTAACTTGCCCAGATCTTTCATTCGAAACTCTGTCAGCAGTTGTGTAATCAACTTCTCATTGTTACCTGTCAACACAATGTCATCAACGTATAGCAGTAACATAATCACATCTTGATCCTTCATATACACAAACAAATATGCATCTCTCATACTGCAGACAAACCCAAATTCCAGCAAATATGTATTGAATCTATCAAACCATGCTCTTGGAGATTGTTTTAACCTATAGAGAGATTTATGCAGAAAACAAACATGATTTGGTTTTGATTTGTCAATGAATCCAGTGGGTTGATTCATGTAGATCTCCATGTAAAAAGGCATTTTTTTACATCTAATTGTTTGATTTCCCACTTCATTGTGGTTGTTGTATGAAGTACAAGCCTTACTGTTGCTGTTCTTACTACTAGATTGTAAGTCTCTAAGTAATCAATTCCTTCTTCTTGGTGATATCATTTGGATACTAGTCTGGCTTTGAGTTTATCTAGAGACCCATCAGCATGTAGTTTGGTATTGAAAACCCAGTTACAGCATAGCAAATTCATGTTCGAATTGTAAGGAACCAGAGACCAAGTTCTTGTATCTGTGCAATTTTGTATTTCTTCTTTCATTGCAGCAGTCCAACCTGGATCTTTTAATGCTGATGTGACTGTTCGTGGCTCAGGATAGCTAACCTTTTGGGACAATATAGCATATTTAGGATTTGGTTTTCTGATTCCAGCTTTTGATCTTGTTATCATTTGATGTTGCGGTTGAAGTTCATGGTGAGGTGATTCAGCTTGTATGGTGACTGTCCTGCTTTGTGAGTGAGAAGAGATGTCGCCTATAGGATCAGAGTCTATGTATTCTGTACGCTCACAACTCTCCTCCCTCACTATTGTAGTCTCAACACTTGAACCTTCTGAAGATGTGTTTGAAGAGCTGCTGGAAGTTGATGTTGCAAAGAGTTCATTTTGTGATGTTGGAAGTGGGCTTGCAGGAGATTCAGTGTTTGGAGCTGGTTGTTGTATGTGTAAGGTTGACTTTGATGTATTGGAGTTAGCTGAGTGTTTGAATCACTTGAAGGGGAAGCAACCTGCTGCGAATTAACTAATGTTGGAGCTTCTTAGTATTGAAAACTTTTTTGCCATGCATCTAGAAGTTTTGTTGGATGTACCTGTTGCATTCATCTGTATTGACCTGCAAAAGGGAATACAGTTTCATCAAACAAGACATGACGATTGATATATACTCTTCCTGTTGGAGGATAGAGGCATCTATAGCCTTTATATTTTTCATTGTAGCCTTACAAGATACACTGCAGAGAACGTGGATCAAATTTGTTTGTAGCATAATCTCTTAAAGTTGGGAAGCATGCACATCCAAATGATCTCAAGGCTGTATAATTGGGTGTTTTTCCAAACAACTTCTCAAAATGACTAATGGTGTTTTCTAATGCTACTATTGGGAGCAGATTAATCAAGAAGTTTGCTGTAAAAAGTGCCTCTACCCAATACTTATGAGGCGATCTACTATTAAACATCATTAAAAGTCTTAATTCAGTAATGTGTCTGTGATTTCTTTCTGACATCCCATTATTCTCTGGGATGTATGGGCAAGATATATGTTGTTTAATTCCACTATTACTGAGTTGAGTTTGAAATTTAGCATTGGTGAATTCTCCACCTCCATCACATTGAAAGATAATATTTTTGTGCTTATGGTTTTCAACAAAGTTTTAAAATGCACATAAAGTTTGAAAGAAATCTGACTTTGATTTCAACGGATAGAGCCAACAAAATCTAGACCAATGTTCAATGAAAACTACATAATAGTGAAAAACCTTGCACATACATAATAGGTGATGGACCCCAAAGATCACAATGGATTTTCTCAAGAGGTCTAGAAGAAGAGAAGGTAGAGGCAATAAAAGGAAGTTTACTGCTTTTTCCCATTCTACAAGCCTCACATAGCCTATTGTTGTATTTATTAACTGAAATAAGTTTGCTCAAAGATAACTGTTGAAGAAATGAATCATATGGATATCCAAGTCTTCTATGCCACACATCATCATCTGATGAATGTTGTCTGGTTGAAAAGAAAACTTGGACATGTGTTTGCTCCTCTAAAATGTATAGTCCATCACTGCTTCTTTCCAAGCTGAGAACTTTCTAAGTTTGTTTGTCCTTAACAAGAACATCATCACAATCAAATTTAACTTTGCAGGGATAATCATTGGTTAGCTTTGAAACAAATATAAGTGATTTGGCTATATCAGGGCATACCAGAACATCATTGAGGCGTAACTTACCTAAGGAAGCTGGTAAAGGTGTTGATCTAGTATGAGTGATGGGTAGATACTCACCATTTCCTACCATGATTAAGTCGGAACCATGATAAGGTTGTGCCTGTTGCAGATTGAACTGAGAATTAGTGATGTGTGCAGTAGCTCCTGAGCCAGGGTACCATTCTTTCCTAGCTTGTTAATATACATTTGTGATACTTAAAGTAGATAGAGCCGTGGGAAGATCTTCAGCTTGGTAGGCATTGTTGAATATGTGCCAGAATTTTTGAGCTTAATGTCCTGCTCGTCCACAAATTTGACACACTAGTCTATTTTCATCACCAAATGAACTTACACACCGTGCAGATGAACCAGAGGAATAAGAGATTTTCTGGTGAAAACCCCTTCCTCTAGTGGAGTATCCTCTTCCTCTACTAGAGTCGTATCTGCCATATCCTATTCCAAGGCCTTGAGTAAAAGTAGCATTGTTGTATCCAAAATGTGTGACATTAAATGCTAAGTGAGGAGATGCATTTTCAATTGCGTATGCCTGGATTCTGTATCAAAGCTTGTGAGTCTTGGTACCACATCTTCAAAGGTTGGTCTCAGGTTTAAGCCCATGGAACTTTCAATACTTGTCTTGATCGGTTCATATTCTCTTCCCAGGCCATGAAGTGCTGCAAAGATCTTCATATTTTTAGTAACAGGGCTCCCAATGGATGAGAGTTGATCACAGAGTGCCTTTACTTTATTTAAAAAATCAGTCATGGTCTTATCTCCTTTATGAGTAGTATGTAGTTTTGTTTGGAGCTCAAATAGTCTGGATGAGGAGACACGATTGAAGTGTCTAGCCAGAGTGTTCCAAACACTCTGTGAAGTGTTGCAGTTAGCCACCACACTTAGCATGTCTTCAGAGAAGGAGCCCAACAGCCAAGCTTTCACCACATGATCCCCATGAAGCCATTCTACATAGTCTGGATTTTGAGCAACTGCGTTTCCAGTGATTCCTGGAACCTAGATTGTTGGATCTGGTGTAACAAAGGTTCCATTGATGAACCCTAACAAACCTTGTCCAATAAGAAAGGACCCAAAATGATTCTTCCAAAGTGTATAGTTTCTCTCAGTAAGTTTAATGGTGACACAACTTGAGATATTTAGAGTTGGATAAACTTAAGCCTCCATGGCTATGATACCATGAAAGCAAAGAAGAAGAAATGAAAAGGGGAATCTTTTGTTGATTTTCTAGACTTAAACTTTGTATTACAACTCTCGGTTCTTATAGAACCTTTGCTCAAGATATTTTCCCTAATCAATACACTTGCTCAATCCTCATTGGTTGTCAAGTCATCAAATTTGTTGTAGAGAGAGATTTTACAGCTATTGTTTTGTTTGTCCTTCATTACACTTCTTTTCCTTTTTACGCTAATCTCCTATGCATTCTTGTTTTTGTCTTTTCTGTTGCAGGTTGCAGGGAGTCATTGGTTTGGTTGTGGATTGGGCCTAACTTCAACTCGTTTGGGCTTTCTGATTTCATGTTCAATTGAAGAGCTTCTGGGTGAGTAAGAGTGTTACTCTTAATAGACTTTAAGCATGTTGGACTTAGTTTTATTATGTTTTCAATTTCGAAAATAAGATTCATTCTCTATCAGAATTAGTCATAGTTAATTTCTTTTTTTTTTCCAGCTTAGTAGTTAAGTAGTAGAGCTTAGTAAGCTATGTTTAAGTTCTTTATTTTTCTTTCATATAAAAGCATTGTAAGACATCTAATGATTTATTATTACTTGATGCAATTACGTTTTCTCTGAAACTTACACATACTATTGGTATCATAGCAAAAGGAACGAATGATCATAGAGAAAGAAAGAGAGAATGAGTGACGATAAGACACTCACCAAGATCCCACAATTTGATGGTCACTATGATCATAGGAGTGAATTGATGGAGAACTTGTTGTGTGCTAAGGGGATATGGAGTTTGGTGACAGATGGCTTCACAGAGACAGTAGAAACAATTGTATTGACAGAAGCCACACATAGGTAACTGGAGGAACTAAATACAAAAGATCATCAAGTGAAACATTATTTGTTTCAAGCCATTGATCGAACTGCTTTTGAGCAGATTTTGGATCACAGGATATCAAAATCATCTGGGATTCAATGAAGAAAAAGTATGGAGGAAATGAGAGAGTCAAAAGATCACTTCTCTATAATCTTAGGAGAAAATTTGAGATCTTATCAATGAACAGATGAAAGCATTGATGATTACTTTGGGAGAGTCATGACAATTTCCAACAAGATGAGAAGCAATGGAGAAGAAATGCCATATTCGAAAATAGTAGAGAAGATTATTCGAACTCTGAGTGATAAGTTTACCTATGTGGTGGTATCCATTGAAGAATCCAAGGATACTAGTCACATAGCAGTTGATGAGCTACAGAGCCCCCTATCGGTGCATGAGACAAAAGCTCAAAATGAGCAACTATGAAGTTGAAGATTATGCTATGAATGTTCATGGCAGAGGCAGAGGATCCTACAGAGGACGAGGCAGAAGGAGAGGACGCTTCTTCAATAAAGTCACCATTGAATGCTATAGGTGCCACAAGTTGGGTCATTTCATTTATGAATGTCCATATGCAGACAATGGTGCAAACTATGCATAGATAGATGAGAAAAATGAATTACCCTTGATGGCTTTTGTGAAACTTCAATGCACCAAAAGAAGTGATACTTGGTTTCTGGATTCATGCTGCTCAAATCATATATGTGGAAATTAAGAAATGTTCTCTTCTTTAGACACTAACTTCACTCATAGTGTCAAGCTTGGGAATAATCACAAGCTAATGGCCAGTAGAAAAGGAGTTGTGGAAATTGTGATCGAAGGAACAAGCTGTGTAGTTAGTGATTTGTATTATGTGTTGGAGTTAAAGAAAAATTTGTTAAGTGTTGGTCAACTGCATGAAAAGGGATTAGGTGTGATGTTCAAAGGTGGAGAACAGAAGACCTGTTGTATATACCATCCAATCAAAGGGAAAATAGTTGAATATATCATGAGTGCAAACCGTATGTTTGTATTACTTGGACAATCTGTGAGACGAACACAATTTGATGGAACAAGTGGAATAGTGAATGAAACAAAGTGTCTTAACATCAATGTTTCAGACACCATGGAGTTGTGGCATCATAGATATGGTCATATCAGACATAGTGGCTTACTCACTCTTAGAAACAAAAACATGATGTTACCTAAAATTGGGAAAGCTATGGTAACATGTGAATCATTTATGAAGGGAAAGCAACATCGAGTGTCATTTCCAAAACAAAGCAGTTGGATATCTACTGAAAGACTTGATAAAAAACGATTTTACACTTATCTAAGCAAATACTCAAGTCTAATCATTCATCGTTATAGTACTTAAGATATCAACAAAATTCAGGTAAAGCTTAACATACTAATCCATTTAGAATTATGTTTAGTCTAAGCTAATAAAATTTGGATGGTTTTGAAACATTTAAACATACATAGACTAGAAATTCAATAAAAAGTCAACAGTTCAAAAAATCAACAACAGTTAACAAAAGTCAACGGAAATTTAAAGCTTGAATTTAACAATAAAAGACTAAGAAAATGGTGTATGTTATTGATTCGAGTGATCAAATGGTTTCATATGATGTCCGATACTAACTATTAAGCTAATCACTGGTCTAAGATTCCATAAATAGACTAATCCACTTCCATGGCACTAATCCTTTCCCAAATCATGCAATTAAAACATTCCCTTGGATAATCCCATGATTATGAAACATTGAGAACTAATTTATGCTAAACCACTAAACTAACTAACACAATCTCTTGGTTAGACCTCATTTAGCATGCAATGATTGATTTCGACATTTCATCGAACACCTTCTAGGCACTATTCAATCTATCATCTAGATTCAATTGGTCAAGTGAAATATAGTTTTAAGAACATCAAATACATGAATATTTATGAATTACAACCCTAAACATCACATTCCATCACCTAATCACTCTAATCTACCAAACCATTTGCTTAAAGGAGACTACTCACTAATCATGGAGAAAACAAAAGATCCAAGATTAGAAATGTGTTTAATCATGATTAGAAATAGATTTTTAAATAAGAAAAGCAATCCAAAGCAATAAATCAAACTCAAAATAGAATTAAGAAGCAAAAGATTACAAAGTGTTCTTAGAAAATAAAGCTTAAAGATGAGATAAGATCCTCAAAATTAGGTAAAATGTTTAAACAGTAGTCTCAAAAAGGTCTTGGGTTAACCCATAACAGTTGGGTTAACCCAATTAAAAATGGGTTTAAACCAAAAGGGGAAAGTCCTAAGTTGACCTTTTCTGACCCGTACCGGTTTGGCCAAACCGATACGCCAAACCGGTATAGGTTTTCTTCGCGTGTACCGGTTTAGGCACACAGGTATCCCGATGCTTAGCCTCTGGTTTCTTAACTTTTGCTCGTACCGGTTTGTCCAAACCGGTGCATTAAACCGATACGCTCCTTCTTCGTCTGTACCAGTTTATCCAAACCGGTACATTAAACCGGTACAACTCACTTCCACGTTTTCTTGAATATTTTCTGCTCCTTTGATCCATGTTTTAGGTTCCTCCACTTCTAACACTTAAAAAATGTGAAATGCAATGCAAATTCATGCCAAACTAACCTAATTGCATATGAATCTACCTAAAATGTGTATGCAATGAGAGATAAAATGCAATAAAAACACATTATATCAACTACAACTCATTCATTCTGATTTATGTGGCCCAATAACTCCTGCATCAAACAGTGGAATGAGGTATGTAATAAGCTTTATTGATGATTTCTCAAGGAAGACTTGGATATATTTTGCATCAGAGAAATTAGAAGCTTTCAACTTCTTCAAATTGTTTAAGACACTAGTGGAAAAACAGACTAGGTTGTTCATCAAATGTTTAAGGACATATAGGAGAGGTGAATACAACTCAATTGAGTTTAAAATATTTTATCATGAGCAAGAATTAAGAGACAATTGACTACTACCTACACTCCAAAATAAAAAGGAGTTGTCAAGCGCAAAAATAGAACCCTCATGAACATGGTAAGAACCATTCTGGTGGAAAAGGAATTACCAAGACATTTTTGGCCTGATGTAGTTCAATGAACAAATCATGCGCTCAACAAATGTCCTACACTAGTTTTGAAAGACATCACTCCAGAAGAAGGGTGGAGTAATCATAAACCATATGTAGCACACTTAAGGGTTTTGGCTGCATAGGACATGTGCACATACCAGATGCAAAGAGGACCAAACTTGATGACAGGAGCGTCAAGTGCATCTTGCTGGGTTTCAATGATGAGTCAAAAGCTTTAAAAATGCTTAATCCTGTGGAGAAGAAGGTATATGTTAGCAGAGATGTTGCATTTGAGGAGGATAAGAAATGGGATTGGAATCATGACAATTACTCAGTAGAAAAAGGAGTAGAACTTGAATGGGAAGAAGACTATAAACTTGATGAAACTGCGGACACATAAAATGCAGAAGCAAGAGGTGCAAAAAACACAGAAGAAGAAAATCAAGTTGAAAACAAAGAGACAAACGCAGAAGAAACTGGCTCTGAGGGAGGACAAAATCAGACTAGAGATGATGCAGAGGAACCTGCTAAGGGAGGAGAAGATCTAACTAACATTGTAATACCAACCAACACTGTAGTTTCATCTGCTTCATCATTTGTTAGAAGGAAACGAAAGCCACCAGTCTGGACAGCTGAACATTCTGGATAATACTGATGAAGCAAATATGGTACAAGTTGATTTGCAAGTTGGACATCTAGCTTTTATGACCATATCAGATCTCACAAGTTTTCAAGAATTTGTGAAACACTCAAAATGGAGACAAGCTATGGAAGCAGAGATCAATTCAATAGAAAAAAATCACACATGGTCCTTAGTGGTAGTTCCAGCTAAAGCAAAATCAATTGGTGTCAAATGCATATGTAAAACAAAACTAAATGAGCTAGGAGTTGTGGACAAAATCAAAGCTAGATTAGTGGTAAATGGCTACACATAAGAGTATGGGATTAATTACACAGAGGTGTTTGCACCTGTAGCCCACCTTTACACAGTTAGAATGATCTTAGCCATGGCTGCTCAAAAGGGTTGGAAAGTTTCTCAACTGGATGTGAAATCGGCATTCCTACATGGTGAGCTTCAAGAGGATGTATTTGTAGAGCAACCTCAAGGATATGTAGTATCGGGAAAGAAACACATGGTGTATAAACTTCAAAAAGCACTATATGTCTTGAAGCAAGCACCTAGAGCCTGATTCAGTCGTATTGAAGCTTATTTCGTTGAAGAAGGTTTCATGAGTAATCCCAGTGAGCAAACTATATTCATCAAAAAGAAATGAGATGACATATTAATTGTAAGTTTTTATGTTAATAATTTATTGTTTATTGGAAACAATGAAGAAATGTTGAATCGGTTCAAGTGTTCTATGAAGCATGAATTTGATATGACTGATTTATTATTGATGAGATATTATTTGGGAATTGAAGTATTACAGAGTGATAATGGAATCTGGATCAGTCAATCTAAGTACGACAAAGGTCATTGAAAGGTTTGGAATGAGAGACTGTAATGTTGTATGCAATCCCATTGTTCGAAGACAGAAATTGGCCAAGATCCTTACGGAGTGAAGGTTGATTCAACTGTTTTCAAGCAGATAGTGGGTAGTTTAATGTACCTCACTGCAGCTCGGTCAGATTTGATATTTGTGGTAAGTCTTGCAAGTTGGTTCATGGCTAAGAAATGGTTCATGGCCAACATATCTCCTCTAAAAGTCATTCACTATGCTAGTCTGCTAGACTTGGAATCATATGAAAAAAAATCTTGGCTACTCCTTTTGTATGTTTGATTGGTGGTTCATAGAAACAAAATGTCATGACAAGTGAAGTAGGATGTGTTCTTCAACTCCAAGATGAAGCCATATATTTAATAGACATGCGAGATATCCACAATGCTCAATCTCCCATGTATGTGGAACTACTCAGCCTTCTATGGACCATGGAATTGATTAAAGATAAGAAACATTATTGCTCATTATTCTTTATTAGTTCGGTGGAACTAACTTATATGGTCAACTCACTATGTGACTAGCCCGCTTTTGCGATAAAATTGTCTATTTTTGCAGCATTGAGACATTATTTCTCAGTTCAAAGACAAACATACTTGCGAAATCTGTCAGAGATCAGAAAACTATTTTTCATATATTGAAACTTTTTCACCTAATTGGTTTGTAGATTCACTCGATGCTTTTATATAATCAATAAAAAAAACATGTTTAGTGTTTTTTTATCGTTTTGTTGTTAATTTATTCTTATGATAGTTAAACATTGGTCTAATTGGTTGATTTCATTTCACTTCTTATTTTCTTTCACTTTTCCAGCAAAGAATTCCCAAAAATATTTACCCTCTATTAATTTATTTATTGCGTTTATATTATTGTAATATTTAGTTATTATGAAATTGAACCTTAAAATATTATTTGATGAGTCATATAAATTTAGAATTTCACTTATCTACTTGTTGATTCTCTAGTGGAATCAAAACATAACGTGTCAACTAATTAGCTACATATTTTCAAGATTCTATAACTAGAAAATTGCCAACCAAATTGCTTGGTTACCATTAAATTTTTAGATAATTTCATATACAATCAATATCAATGAAGTTCAAATGAGAAAGATCAATAACTTTATGTCACTATTACGCAAAAGATGTTTGACTTTCCTATGAAATATTGCTGAAGAATTACTCATTCTAAAAAATATATCTTCCCAGTAAAATACTATTTGTCTTATGCAGTCAAATCTTTTAACCCTTTGGTGTGATATAAACGTCTCATAAGATCGTTTTTGAAAATATGGGAGCTTCAAACAAAAATTTTAAAAATTGGAACTAACATCTCATTTATTTGTTTTTTGGAACATAACTTTTTATAAATATATATATATATATATATATATATATATATATAATTTTGAGTTTTGCTTTAAAATAGGGAGGCAGAATTAAAAAATATATATAAAAACTCTAAGCCCATATTTTATTGTGCTTAGCTCAAAATAGTGTATGGGTCTCGACTAGTAATAACTAGAGATGGGCAAATGGGAATTTGGGACGGGAATTTTCAGGAATGGGAATGGGACGGGAATTTAAGAACAAAAATATGTGTCCCATCTATGTCCTATTCTAAATTCGGGACTGGAACGGGATGGGACGGGATGGGACGGGACGGGAACGGGAATTTCCGAAAATATAACAAATAAACCAAAAAAATTGTTTCTACAACACTTAGCTAATTTTCAACAACACACTAGTAACAACCACAAAAACCGACACGATTTTAAATAGCATTAATTATCTTGTTTCTTTGTGGAATTAGGAAAGGTGAACTATTTTCCTGCCGTTTTTCTTAGAATCACAAAAATTATGTTATAATTGTTAATAATATAATTAGATTTACTTTATATAGATTGTAATTTTAGTTAATAGTTAAACTATGAACCGTAAATAATAAGTTAGTATATTTATATTATATATATATATATATATCTATGTAAAATATAATTAATATATATATATATATAATTTTGTATATATGTCCCAAATGGGACGTCGGGAATTCCCGTTCCCGTCCTGTTCCCATTCGGAAAATGAAAAGATGTCCTATATGGGAATATATATTTTAATGGGACGGGAATTTAGGAACGAGTTTAGAACGGAACGGGACGATACGGAACGGAACGGGAATTGTGCCCACCCCTAATAACTAGTTATATAGAGGAATAAGAATAATAGAGAGAAATTTAAAAGAATAGTTGAAAGGAACAAACTAAATAAAATTTAAAACTCAAAAGGTTTGGTCAACTAAAGATATGTAATAATATGATAATTTATTTAAAGAAATTCCTTCAAATACCATTAAAAGAAGTTCAAATTTTAAAAATACTACACACTCTCAAAAGTTTCAAAAATACCACAAACTCACAAATGTTCCAAAAATACCACAAAAATAAAAAGTGAATTTTAAGGGTTTAAAATTTAAATGTTTGGGTTAGGGTTCGCTAATTAGAGTTTAGGGTTTATTTTTGAAGGGGGTGAGTTTGGTTTAGGAGGTTTAGAGTTTAAATTTAATGTTTTAAAGCTATTTTAAATTTATGGTATTTTTGGAACAAAAACATTTTTGTGGTATTTTTGAAACTTTTGGAAGTGTGTGATGTTTTTGAAAAATAACTAATTTTTGTGGTATTTTTGTTTATTTATTATATTTAATTTATTGTGATTAACTTTAAGAATAATAAAGCTTAAAATTTTTAATTGCTGAGATATTTATAATGATCTCAAAGCTTCGTGTTTCTGGTTGCAGTGCTATTAAAACACTTTGTGGTGTTAGTTGATCCCAATGAAATATTAATTTACACTATTATAAGAATATGATATTACATTATTTATTTAGCTAATTAGTTTGAAATTTGCCCTATCTATATTTCAGATGATCTTATGCATAACATAATTGTATATAAATTTTTGTGATAACGTACAGAATTGTATTTTTGGAGTCGATCGAGGATATTATGAGTCTCTAGACGAAATAATGTCCAGGAGAAGAACAAAAATATCTGTTGAATTTTCCTTATTACTTAATTTATCTTAGACATATGTTTTTATGGACAAAGGTTTAAATGTCTAAACATTTTATTTTACGTTCATTTCATTTTTAAGTGAATGAAAATATGTTGGACCCAACGACAATATTGTATCCTTCTTTTTTTCCTTCCCGCCAAATACGTAACGTCTAACCAATAAAAAATAATAATTAAAAATTGATGTCTTGACTTTATCTGTCACTTAGTTGACGACTTAATTTTGGGTGATGTTTTCTTCATTGACTTTTCTACGTACATGTGTTGAGATCGGATTGCTTATAAAGCATGAAATCTAAGTCCACATTTCACGATTCATCGTTCACATTGGAGTATCCATTTTTTAAAAAATAAAATGTTTAATCAATCACACTAATATGTCAATTATATGTCTGTTACATTTTGTAATCTAATAATTATGTTAATTATTTAATTTTTCTTGCATCATCGCACATGAATAACATTATTAGTAAGAGAAAACGAATACAATTACTATCCACTGATTACTAATCTAAGATATTAATAACCATAGTTTTCTGTGGACTTGTTGAAACATTGGACTTACAAATTGAAGTGTCCCCCTTAGCAAAAAGGAAGTTAGAAAATAGATTAAGGACCAAAAACAGTTGGAGCAAAGGGGTTTTACCACTTCTTTTTATCTTTAATATTTGAATTCATAAAGAAAAAAAATAATATATTTGATTTTTTTTTTTGTTCTGTTTGGTTTGATGGACTCATAGTCTACGGACTATACGGCCATCCTTTTTCTTCTATATATGGCTGGATAAAGCGTCTCGGCCAATCAAATATTTTCCCCACAAACTTTATTTATATTTTGAAGACAAACTTTTTTTAGGATAAAACTTAAACCTAGGGACTCAGATTCTTTGGTCTGTGTCAACTCAAAATCGTTTTAGGACCTAAGCAAAATAATAACACATTTCTATATTAAAAACCGATTTTTTTAGTAAAAAAATCTAACGGTTGAATTGTTAGGGAGGTTGGCGTCCGGTTCTTTGTTTCAGTTCGAATGTGCTTCGTTCAGTCTCGGTTCTTTTGATGTTTTCAATATCGGATCCATATAAGAATTAATAAAAAAACTAGTTCGGTTCTAGGTCGGTTTGTTTTGGATCTAAAATATAAAAACCGAAAACTTAATGGTTACGGTTCGATTCAAATATTTTACCCAAAGAACTGAAAAAATCTGTAACCAAAAATCCCCAAAATAATCGAAAATACATAACATATGTGAGACTGAAAATACCTAAATGAACCAAAGATATCCAAAAAGACCGAAAAATCCAAAATAATAAAAATAACCAAAAATATCCAAAAGTTTGTAAGAGGGACATATATCCATGGTTGTTGGTATAAACACTTACCTTATATTTTCGGTTCTCTCGGTTTGGTTCTGAACTGGTATCTATGTTTTTTGGTAAGAAAAACCATTCGGATAATTTTTAAAAAATCGTATTCGAACGGAATATGTCTTTCCGGTTCTAGTTTTTTTTTTTACCTACCCCTTGGTGAAATACTACTCAAACTCAGAGCAAGTATTTTTCAAGAAAAGAATCAGCATTTTTTATGCAATTTTTTACTTGATTTATTAGAACCATATCATAATACAACCCTAATGAGACACAAACTAAGCCCGTAAGGTTTACGAGAGACGATACTGACAGGAACAAACTTCTTTCGTAACCAAAAACAAAAGAGAAACAAAATACATATTAGCATCAACAAACAAAGACACTAGACAAAACAAAGTCAGAGGAAAGATAACATGAAAAAGTTAGACTCTTAAACTCAACCGAACACAACTCAAAAAAAGACACCCCTTAAAACCAGTGACCGCAAAGACCTTTGTTGATCCATTCTAGCGGGAAACAAGATACTTCATATGGTGAATTGAATTATCTCACAAAGAAGAAAACGCGGACTAACAAACCGAGAAACCATAAAAGATGGAATATACAAACGACCTTCAAAAGTGGTAAGTCGAGAGAACCACGATCATTTGGAACGCCATAAAAGCCAGCCAAAGACACAATTCTCGAACTGGACTTGAAAGTAGAGACAAAGAACGACCGGAACCAAACTAGCTAATGGAATTCCAAAAACGATTTCGAACATGGCCAATTCTATAGTGTGGCGAGTTTATGTATTTTCTTTTAAATCATATAAATAAAAAGCATAAATTTTTTGTTTTGTGCATGATACTTTGAAAATCTTAGAAACAATGTACTGGCCCTTTGTCAACTGAATGTTAACATTGAGATGGTCCTAACTCTATATTGTTTTTGTCCTTTATTATACAATTTTATCAAGTATATCTTCAAATCTTATTTCTGTTTCAAGATATAATGTTTTATTTTCGAAGACTTAACAGCTACACAAATTATCAATATCGGATAAGTACCATAAAGAATATTGCTTATTCTATACATGTTCTCAGCCTCAATTCGCACAAGCTTTAAAACGTAGCATAAATTCAATTAAATAGAAATCAGCTTACTGGATCTACACTCCATTTTAAAAGTTTTGTGTGTTCTTACGATTAATATTTTTTATTCATTTGTTTAAGGTTCTCACGCAATCCATCGTATAAAAACATTCAACATTTTCTGTTTTGCTTTTTATCCTATAAAAAAAAAACGAAGAAGATATTAGAAAACAATAATGTTAATTCGAATTTCAATGTAGTCCACACCTAATTTATCCAAATTGTAGATATTATTTCCATTCGATATTTATTTTCATAAATGTTAGCGCCAGCAATAATAGAGTTGATGAAAATTGGTCAACTCTCTCATGTGGTCAAGTAATGACAAACTCATTATAATATTTCTGAATTGTTTTCTTTTTAGCGTTGACGACGATTATTATGATTTATGAACAATGATCCCAAACTTCCGGCTCAACAATAGACTTATTTAACCCAAAAAAATAAAATATTCCTAGCTAACAACGTAAAGTAATCATTATTGAAGTCCAAACAAAATTGGTTAGTTTTGGAGTCACAGTGAACCTATTTGGAGACAAAACCTCAAGTAAACAATTATATTTAGTTGGTAAAGTGTCGACGCAGACGATATTTAGTTCTGAATATTGTCGAAATAAATAAATATGAAGCCCAATTTTGAAAGTCCAAAGAACACGATACTTGTACAACTATAGTTGAATCGTGTAAACGGGAGGCATCCAAATGTCTAACACTAGAACGTTTAGTCAAGTTTACACGATTACAAGAATATATATACGTTTTCTTTGTTAGATAACTGATTGATTTCACTACACCTCCAAATTATATGTATCCAAATTATTCTTCCTAATTTTGAAGTTTTTAAATATCATAGATGAATTTATATATCTCATTAGTAAATCCCTCAGACATTTAATAAATCTAAATTGAAATTTTTAATCGTGTTTTGGTTTAAATTAAAACTCAAATCAAACCTAATTTTAATCCATAACCGATTTTAACCAAACACAAACCCAAAAATTATCTTTCTAAAACTGAAAATTAACTTTTAAGGATATTTTATTTTATATTTAATATATATTATATTATATAATATTTATTATTTAATATATATTATATTATATAATATTTATTTAATACATATTATTTAAAAAGACAAGTTTGAGTTTGGTTAAAATCGAATACGAGTTAAAATTGGGTTTGGTTTGAGTTTTAATTTAAACCAAAACACGATTTTAAATCTTAATTAAATTTATTAATCGTGTGGAGGGTTTACTGATGAATTCGAGTAGTTTTTTTGGGGGGAAGGGGGGGGGGGNTATTCAAGAACTTCAAAATTGGAAGGGGGGGGGGAGGGAATAGTTTGGATGCATATAGTTGTAGGGCGTAGTGAAGTTGACCCTTAAATATGCTTCATCAGTTTTTAATTAATAGATTTTTTCGAGTTTTCACATATATTATAAAAATATAATAATTATTGTTGGGTTAAATTAAAATATACTTATGTGCTAAGCCTTATGTGAATGGGCTTATAACAATTCTAGTTAGATTGAACTCTTATATAATCACTTTTGGCTCAAATTGTGTTTGTATGTGCGAAAAGAGTCTTTTCTTGTTTTTTTGGGAGCTAAACTCTCTAACTTGATGGTTAATCAAAGCTAGTGGGTTTTCCAGGAGCGGTCTTGATGTGAGTAGGTTGCCGACGCATAGACGGTGGAGGATGAACACGTTAAATCTCTTGTTTTCTTTAATCTCTTCTTAGTTTAGATCTCACTAACTTCTTTTTAACTTTTATTGTGATTGTTCTTTAGTGTTCTATATAGTTGTTAACAGGATTAGATATTGGATAAATTTTCAACAATTGGTATCAGAGCCAATCATCTATAATCGATCGAAGATAATGAAAAATATTTGAAAATGTCATATGGAAGATTGAAGTTGATAAGTTCAGTGGAATAAGAGATTATAACTTTAGAAAGAGAAGATTATTGTGTATATGGAGATATTAGGACTCTTTAAGGCTCTGAATGAAGATGTAGAGTCAACTAAGAACAATGATGATGAAGATCCAAATGACTCAAAAAGAAGAAAAAGATTGCAGATGAGGCACTTCTTGAAATCAAGAAAAAAGCGAGAAGTACAATCATTCTTAGTGTTTGTGATCATGTCTTAAGGAAGATAATCAAGCAGAAGACTATGATATATATGTTCAAGATACTGGATAAACTCTACATGGCAACTTCTCTCATAAGTAGATTCCATTTGAAGAAGAAGGTTCATGGATTTAAAATACAAGAAGGTACACCAATAGAAAAATTATTGATGAATTTCTCAAGATCATGAAAGTGTTGGTTGTGAGATTGGTGAAGAAGATCAAGGCTTGATGTTGTTAATGAAACTTCCGTATACGTTTGATGGAATGATATACAACTTGAGATACAATAAGGCAAGTCTTACCATTTAAGATGTATTATCAGCAATAAAGACAAAGAAAATGGAGTTTGGGTTTGAGGATAAATCTCAAAAGAAGCTGAGAGATGTCTTATTCATCACAGATAAAGCAACATTGAAAAGGAAGTTCAAAGGAAAGAATCAGTCTCAAGAGAAAAACCAAAAGAAGAAAGGAAATTCCAAGACCAAGAAGACTTGCTAGCAGTATGGAGACAAAGGGCATTTCAAAATGCAATGTCCAAACTCATGTAGTAATTTCAAGAAAGAGAATAACCAACATGGAGAATCTGCATTGATAGAAAAGAAAAAAAAAGATAAATGTAGATGTGCTATGTGTTGAAGAGATACCTAATGTATTTGACTCTGAAATGGAAACTAGTGGGATTATAGATTTTGGTTGCACCTATCATATGACATGGAAGAGAGAATGGTTTGTGGAACTAGATGACTCTGTAAAAGGTGGTGTCAGAATGGCAAATGACATTGTTTTAGAAGTAAAAGGAATTGAATCTGTCAAGTATACAAACCTAGATGGATCAAAAGTCATCCTAACCAAGATGGGATATATACCAAATGTGAAGAGAACCTTGATCTCTTCTGACAAATTGGAAGCTCGAGGATGCAGTCATTGCTCAAAAAAATGGAGTAATGAAGATTATCATAAATGGAAGAATAATCATACAAGGTCAAATAAAAGGTTTTATGTACTTTCTTACACACAAAGAGCATCAACAAAAGAAAATAACCCAAGCAAATAAAGTGACAGAAGATAAGACACATATTTGGCACAATAAGATTGGTCATATGAGCCAGAAGGGAATGGAAATACTCATGAAGAATGGACTGACATATTAAAAATAAATCAAGAGCTTAGGCTATTGTGAAGACTACATATTTAGGAAAAAAATACATATTAAAGTTCACATATGGAAAATACACATCTAAATATCCTTTAGATTACATTCATACATATTAATGGGGTCCTATTTGTGTCCCTAAATCTATTGGAAATTGTCAATATTTTCTAACTATAATTGATTATTGTAGCAGGAAAATGTGGATACATTTTTATGAAGAAAAAAAATGAAGCATTTACTAAGTTCGATGATTGGAGAGTAATGATAGAGAATCAACCAGGAAGAAATATATAAAAAAAACTAAGGTCATATAATGGCCTTGAAATTTGTAATTCACAATTTGATAACATGTGCAGGGAATAGAGAATTGCGAGACACAAGAATGTTCCATATACTCCACATCAAAATGGAGTTGTTAAGAGGATGAATATGATAATTATGGACAAAGTAAGAAGCATGTTGAGTGAATCTGGATTGCCAAAAGCATTTGGGCTGAAGTAGCAGCAACAACCACTCACTTGATTAACAAATCACCTTCACAACAATAAAGTCTAAGATACCAGATGAAGTGTGGTATAAATCTAAACCTGACTATTATGATCTAAAAAGATTTGGTTGTCTATTTTATATTCACAATTATGATGGTAAATTAGAATTTAAAGCTAAGTAAGGGGTATTCTTAAGATATCCTACTAGAGTACAAAGATATAAAATCTAGTTAATATAGGATATAAAATGCATAGTTAGTAGGAATGTAATCTTTATTGAACATATTTTGTATAAGGATGATTTGCATGCTAATAAGGACATATATGGTGCGATGGATCTTGAAGTAAAACAAGCTCAAAAAGACAGAACATATTCTAATCAACCAGATGAATCATATTCATATGATGTACTAAAGCAGAATGGTGAAGTATTCACTGAGCATAAATTACAAAGTTAGGAAATGTATGTCTTGGCTAGGGACAGACCTAGAATACAAATAAGAATACCAGCTAGATATAAAGAAAATCAATTGGTAGCTAATATGATGCTTACAACAGAAGAATGATCCAGAAAAGAACCAACAAACTATAAAGAAGCTGTTAGAGACAAGGAATGAGAAAATTGGAAACAAGGCACATATGAAGAGATGTATTCACTTTCAAGGAATCACACTTGGGAGCTAGTTGAAGTTCCTAAAAACCAGAATATTAAAGTGGTTGGGTGTAAATAAGTATTTAAATACAAAGACAGAATTCAAGGTGTAGAGAAACCAAGATATAAAGCAAGGTTGGTGGCAAAGGGCTACTCACAAAGAGAAAGGATAGATTATCATGAGTTCTTTGCCCCTATAGTAAAATATGTCTCAATCAAACTCATTCTTTCTATTGTGGCAAATGAAGACTTCAAATTAGAGTAGCTTGACGTTAAAATAACTTTTTTGCATGGAGAACTTGAAGAAACCATTTACATGAAGCAACATGAATGATATATGGTTAAAAGAAAAGAAGATTGAGAATGCCTATTAAATAAGTCACTATATGGACTCAAATAGATCCCAAGATAGTGGAATGCAAGGTTCAATAAGTTCATGAGGGAAGCTGACTCCATCAGAAGTTATTATGATGGGTATGTGTATATCAAAAAGGTTAATGGAGGATCCTACATCTATATACTATTGTATGTGGATGATATGCTGATTTGTCTTCTATATAAACAATAGATACATAAGCTCAAAAGAAAGCTAAGTCCAGTCTTCGAAATGAAAGACTTGGGAAAAGCTGAAAGGATACTTGATATGGACATAAAGAGAAACATAGCAAATGTGTGTTAGAGTTGTCTCAGACAGATTATGTAGAGAAAGTTCTAAAGGTTTTTAATATGGATGAATTAAAGCCAATATAAATACCTTTGGAAGACCACTTCAAGAAGGCAACAACATAACAATAGTTGAATGAGCAAGCTAGTTATATGAAGACAATTCCATATGCAAATGCCTTAGGAAGCATAATGTATATGATGAGAGGAACTAGACTTGATTTGGCTTATTTTATAGGAGTTGTGAGAAAATATTTGACTTCTACAGTAAAAGATAATTGGATGGCAGTTAAGTGGATACTCAAATATCTCAGAGGATCTACAAAAAAAAAGACTAGTGTTCAAGAAAGGGAAAGAACTTAAGGTTCAAGGTTTCTGCGATGTAGCTGATTTGGATAGAAGGAGATCTATTACAAGTTTTTTTTCACAATGGGAGGCACAAATATAAGCTGGAAATCAGGACTTCAAAGGGTATTGGCTTTATCAACCACAAAGTCTAAATATATTGTCTTGAATGATGCAATTAAAGAAGCAACTTGGTTGAAGAATTTTACTAAACAACTTGGATATGATCAAGCTGAGGTTGATGTATTTTGTGATTAACAAAGTGAAATTGCATTATCAAAGAATAGGGTGTTCTAAGAAAGAACTAAACATGTGGTTGTGAAGTTTCATTACGTTAGAGATCATATTGAAGACAAAATAGCAAATGTGAATAAGATCTCAACTCTCTACAATCCGACATATATATTTACTAAGGTATTGCCTATTGGGAAAGTGTATGAAGCATTAAGCATGCTTCAGGTGTATACTGAGTGGTAACAGAGAGTATTCTGGACCGAAAATGGTCAAGCTAGTGAAGGTATCAGATGAAGATAGTGAAGCTTAAAAACTTGAAGAAGCAAGAAGCATATTGTGGTGGAGTTTTGTTGAGTTCAATAAAATATACTTCTGGGCTACTTATGCGAATGGGCTTAAAATAATTTGGCCCAGCTGAGAAGTCAACTCCAGAAAGTCAATAGTTAATATACATCTTCTCCTTCCTTCGACAACAAGCTGATTTATAGTGTTAGGTGTAGTTGGTCTTCAATTGATTTAGTTAAAAAATTAGTATTGAGCTTAGGTTATACTTAGATTGAACTCTTATATAATCACTCTTGGTTCTATTTGTGTTTCTACATGCGAAAAGAGTCATTTCTTGTTTCTTGGAGTTAAACTTTGTAACTTGGTGGTTAATCGGAGCTAGTGAATTTCCGGGAGCGGTTCCAACGTGAATAGGCTTCCGTCGCATAGACGGTGGAGGCTGAACACGTTAAATCTCTTGTGTTCTTTAATTTATGCTTAGTTTAGATCTCACTAACTTCTTTCTAACTTTGATTGTGATTATTCTTTATAGTTGTTAACAAGATTAGAGAATGGATAAATTCAACAATTGGTATCAGAGTCAATCATCTATAATCGATCAAAGATGATAAACAATTGTTAAAAGGGTTCGAACCTAACCACTCGCATAGCAAGTTCATTTTCTCCTATTTATGGAGTTTGGGTTACAGAACCGGCTTGTTGTAGCCTAGAAATTAATGTTACAAAAAATAATAATAATATAATAAATTCATAGGTTCTCAGTTAATGTTTTGAAATTTGCATTTAAAATACATTGAAAACATAAAAATATTTCTTAAAAAACTAAAACATCTACTATTAAAAAAACAAAAGTAATAAATTTTTAATATATATAAAAATTACATTTAAAGCTTATTTGGCAGTACCGTATTTTACACTAACTTTAATTTATTTCATTCATTCATTATGATGTATTTTGTATTAAAGTTTTATTTTATATTTTATTTGACGTCACTAATGTCAATCATATTAAACAAATAAATTTAGATTTCCGAATTTTCAATTATTTATAGTTATATTCCACTTTTATATTTGTTTGATACTATATTAAAAAACAATTTAAATAATCATATATATATATATATATATATATATATATAACCTACATTTTCCAGCATATATCATAATTAGAATTTAAATTACGGACATATATTACTCAACATATTTAAAAAAGTAATTAAAATTCATACATCATATACAAAAATGAGTAATACATGATAACCTAGGTTCACGAATAATTATATAAGTTGAAAGCATATTTTTAAAACATCTAAATATATATTTATTTTACTTTTTAGCTGAGTTGAGTATATAAACTGAACATAAATATTGAAAATATTGAAAGCTAAATATATTATATATACCAAATTACCAATCATTTAAACTTCAAAATATTATAACTTGATTAATCTTGTAAGTTTTTGAAAAATAAAAATGGTATATATATGAAATTTAGAATAAAATAAGTGTTTAATTTTTTTTTAATCTGATTAAAGAAAGAAAATATCTTAAGTTTTTTTTCCATAAAATGTATATGTTGCATGACCTAAAATTCGGCCTTGATGAAAATTCAGTTTTGCTACGAAGTAACGAAATTAGCTAAACAATTTAGCCGCAAAATAACGAGTTTTGCTACGGCTAACAATGTGGTGGTTTTTAAATTGTAATGCGTGATGACTTCACTAAAACTTTACCCCACCAAACTTGGCATTAGATCAAATAGTAAGCTCACTAAATTTCAACTTCAAGTTGATTCTAATTAAAATTCAACTTTTACCAAACACAAAAACTACTTTTGGAATTCAAAGTTTACGGGTTAGACCAACAAAGAACACGAATATGACTGATAGAGGCGAAACAATTGACAATCTTACGGTTGGGAATTATTGTTCGTCATTTTCAACAAGAATAACATTAAAACTTTATAATAATAAAAATATTTTATAAAAAAACTTTATAATATGCGTATACGCTTATGTATGAGTTTGGCCAAAAGTGATAATAATAGTTCACACATTCCCCAACTTTTTGATGCGTATAGAATCTTACTTTTCCATTGAACTCAAAGTTGCCTCTTCTTCGACCGTTCGTAGCATTAAAATGCTAACGGAGTCGGATTTTCACGTAACTTAAGTTATTCGCCCTCTTTGATTCTCTATCGTTTATATTTTTTTTTTATTTTGGAGTAGGAGTGTCAATTGGGCTAGTCCGCGTCCATTTGGGGCCTGTCCGCATGTACATTTTTTTGTGGACGCTTCATGGGCAAGCCCGCATGGACGCGGACCAAATTATATCCGTGCCCAATAACGCCCGCGTCCAAACAGGCTTGTCCGCGGACATCCGCCTTAACATATTTGTGGTTATCAAATTTTCATGTTTTGTGGCGTTGATAATTATTAAATTAACTAAAATTCAACATATAAAAAATTTCTTTTATATAAAAAATTATAACTTATAAAAGTCACTTTTTAAATATTTTGATTAAAAATTATATAAGATGCAGAAAAGTAAAAAAAATTTTACATGTTAAATTTTCCTAAAATATATTAAATTATATAAAAGTTAAAATATAAAATAAATTTTATAACTTTTTATAATTTTACAATTTTTATAATTTTTTATAATTTTAAGAGTTTCTTAATACTTTTTGTTTTTTTTATTTTTTATAATTTTTTTATTTATTTTATAGTTTTTAAATTTAAACCTAAAATTAATGTCTAAATGGACAACCCATGTCTGCTTGGACAAGCCCGCTACGGACAACGGACAATTTTGGGCACTGTCCATTGGCCCGCTTATATTGCAGACATGTCCATGAACAGTCTGTATTGAAGTGGACAAGGCCTGGTCCGCGGACAATATGTCCAATTGACACCCCCTATTTTTGAGTAATTAATTAGCTTAAAAAGTACTATTGAAACAAAATCTACTTTTTTTTTTTTTTTTNCTACTTTAATAGTTAGTATTACTAAAACTAAATTGTATATAGAGTTAAAAGGAAAATATACACAAAACTATTATTCTTTGTTGAATTAATCTCAATGACAGTATAAACAAAGTTACCTTACTTCTAAAATACTAAACTAATGAGTACTTAGACTCAAATAAAATTACTAAACGGAAAAAAATTTGTCGTAAAACTCCGGCAGAAAATGTGTCCACTATTTCTTTTGTTTATTTAATCGATGAGTGCAATATCGTTTTGGTTACAATGTGTTGTGAAATTCAGCCTTGATTCTACTGCAATCAACTTCAACCAATCTCTGATTAAGAACACAAGCAAAGAATCAAACTAAATCGTAAGAACAATGCACCAAGATTTGTTATCCCAGTTCGGATTCGATTTGAATCCTATGTCTGGGCCGAGATGTACTCGGAATCCACTAAACAAGAACACACGAAGCACAAATGTTACAGAACGGATCAATCCCCTCACTCCCAAGTGTTTCCCGAGCTCACGCCACTCAAAACCTCACTCGTCTCTCTTGAAGCATTCGCTCACCAGAAACCCATACCCAGAATGAAATTGATACACTTACAACGACTCTGAGACTTGATTATATACCTCAAGAATCAGTTACAACAAGATAACAAACTATAACAAATTCGCAACCTCCATTATAGCCGTTGAAGCTAACTCTGTTCTTGTTGCGATCTTATACCAACCTGAGAAAACTAAACCGGTTATAATCCCTTTAAATAGCCAACTTTAACCAGCACAAAATCAATTTGGCTAAACCAGATGACTACTTAAATTGAACCAGGATTCGAACCAAGTAAACCAGGCTTTAAACCAGAACCAGATTTAAATCAAATATACAACAAACTTCACCTTGATTCAATCTGACTAACACTTCTGATTTATGTCTTCAACCATGGATTCCTCTCGGACATGCTTCTAATTACGCACTAGAAACACTCAACAAACCCAAAAGCTCTTTGAATTTGTTGACAGGCAACACCTTAGTGAATATGTCAGCTGGATTCTCACTTGTGTGAACCTTTGTGACCTTGAGTAAGCCTTCTTCAATGTAATCTCTAATGAAATAGAACTTAACAGCAATGTGCTTAGTTCTTTCATGAAAAACATTATTCTTTGCAAACGCTATGGCACTCTGAGAATCACAAAACACTTCTACACATTCTTGCTCAAAACCAAACTCTCTGCATACGTTCTTTAACCAGGTTGCCTCTTTAGCAGCCTTTGTCATTGAGATAAATTCAGCTTCTGTTGTTGAAAGTGCAACTATCCTTTGCAAAGATGATTTCCAGCTTATAACACAACCACCTGAGACAAATGCATAACCAGAGATAGACCTTCTCTTATCTAAATCAGCTGCAAAATCCGAGTCACAGAAACCTTTTATCTCAAATACTGCATTTTTCCTGAACAACAATCTTGTCCTCACTGAACCTTTCACATACCTCAATACCCATTTAACCGCATTCCAATGTGACTTTACTAGTGCACTCATGAACCTACTGATTACACCAACAGGGTATGCCAGGTCTGGCCTTGTTCCAATCATCCCATACATGAGACTTCCTACAGCATTGCAGTAGGGCACTGATCTCATGAAGTCTGAATCTGTATCTAACTGATCTTCATATGCTGCTGATAACCTGAAATGAGTACCAAGGGGAGTATTCACAGCTTTGGCATCCTCCATTCTGAAGTTCTTAAGAACCTTTTGTAGATAATCCTCTTGTGATAACCGGAGTGTGCCTTTCTTTCTGTCCCTTATAATATCAATTCCAAGTATCCTTCTAGCCTCACCAAGATCTTTCATTTCAAATATTGAGCTTAACTTTGCTTTAAGATCTGAAATCAGGTTCTTATCTTTGCTTGCTACTAGCATATCATCTACATATAACAGTAGGTATATATAGGTACCTGATATACAATGAATGTATACGCATTAATCCTTCTGACTTCTCTTGAACCCAATATCCATCATGAACTTGTTGAACTTATGGTTCCACTGTCTAGGACTTTGCTTAAGTCCATACATGGACTTCTTTAGGCAGCAGACCCAATCTTCTTTTCCTTTGATTGTATATCCTTCAGGTTGAGTCATGAAGATCTCTTCTTCTAGCTCTCCATGTAGGAAAGCTGTTTTTACATCAAGTTGTTCAAGCTCCAGATCTTCATGAACTACAACTGACATCAGGTATCTAATAGACACATGTTTAACAACAGGTGCAAACACCTCATTGTAGTCCAGTCCTTCTTTCTGGGCAAAACCTTTGGCAACTAGCCTGGCTTTGTACCTGGGCTTATCTGAGCCTGAATCTCCTGGTTTCTTCTTATAGATCCATTTGCAGCCAATAATTCTCTTGTTTGGAGGTTTCTTCACTAGAATCCATGTCTTGTTTTTATACAGTGAATCCATCTCTTCATCTGAAGCTTGTCTCCATTTTTCATGATCTTCACTGTTAATTGCTTCTTGGAAGCTGCCTGGATCTTCAAAACTAGAGTCTTGCTGTACCATCATGGCAAAATTTGAGTAATCCTCTTCATCATATCTTGCAGGAGGTTTAATTTGTCTCCTTACTCTGTCTCTAGCCAAATGATAACTTTGTTCACCAGTCTCAACTTGTGATCCAGGATGTGTATTGGTATGACTGGGTGAGTTAAACTCATTGTCATTTTATTGTTCTTCTGAGTCTTGTGGTGATTGAGACCTCACTGGTTGTTCTCCTTCTGAGTTATTAAAACCACCACTCAAGAAACCAAGTTCAATGTTCAAGTACTCAGATTCATCTCTACAAACAGATGTATCTTCTTTGAGTAGGTCCTTGAAGGATTCATTCTCATTGAACTTAACATTTCTAGATAATACACATCTCTTGTCTTCCAGGCTCCATACCTTGTACCCTTTTACCCCTGTGGGATAACCGATGAAGACTCCTTTCTTTGCTCTAGGTTGGAGCTTCCCATCATCTGAGTGATAGTAACAAACTGAGCCAAACTTCCTGAGATGTGTCAGGCTGGGTACTGACTTGGACCAGATCTCCTCTGGTATCTGATTGTTGATTGCAACAGATGGGATTCTGTTTATGATATACATTGATGTGTTTACAGCTTCTGCCCAAAAAGAACTAGGTAGACCTGAGTCACTTAGAATACTTCTAACTTTCTCAAGTATTGTACGATTCATCCTTTCTACCACTCCATTTTGTTGAGGAGTGTAAGGTATGGTCTTGTGCCTAGTGATTCCATTTAAGTTGCAGAATTCATCAAATTCTTTGTTACAAAACTCTAAACCATTGTCATTTCTCAACGTTTTCACCTTTAAACCTGACTGGTTTTCAACTTGGTGTTTCCATTCTTTAAACTTTTGAAATGCCTGATCTTTGGACCTGAGGAAGAACACCCATACTTTTCTTGAGAAGTCATCAACTAGTGACAGAAATAGTGACAACTACCAAGAGATGCTGGGACAGTTGGAGAACCCCAGAGATCAGCATGAATATACTCTAAGCAATGTTTACTTGAATGTTTTCCAGTTGAGAAACTGACTCTTTTAGCCTTACCATACACACAGCTTTCACAGAAGTTGATCTTTGTGACCTTCTTGCTATCTAACATTCCCTTTTTAATTAGCGTATCTAGCCCACCTTGACTAATGTGAGCTAGGCGGCTGTGCCAAAGGTCTGATTCATCTGAGCCAAAAACCACATTAATTTCTCCTTCTGTAATGCTCCTACCTTGAAGAAAGTATAGTTTTCCATGTCTTTTGGCTTTCATTAGAGTTCTACCTTGTTTTGTTACTTGCAATATACCATTTTCTGATGCAAACCCACAGCCTTGGCTTTCGAAAGTGCCTAATGAGAGTAAATTTCTAGAGAAATCTGGCACAAACCTTACATCCTTCACCTGAACAAATGTTCCATATGAATTCAAGATTTTAATTGTGTCAATGCCTTTGACCCTCGATATACTCTCATTTGCCATTCTCACTGAGCCAGCATCAC
>OVBE01000760.1:29455-44478 GCA_900406425.1 Iberis pinnata
AAACCAATCTTTTCTGGGGGTCAAGTGATATGTGCAGGCTGTATCAAGAATCCAAATATCACTGAAGTTATAAGCTTCTGCACTACAAACTTCAGAGACTGTCAAGGACTCTATAAAATCTGTGTTTGTCACAGATGATGACTCCCCATTGTTCTGTGATTGATTTGACTTTCCCTTCTTAGGACAGTTCCTTTTAAAATGTCCTTCTTCTCCACANTTGCTGTTTTTAGAGTCTTTATATTTCTTTCCCTTTTGATTTCCTCCTGAATATAGAACATCACACTGCCCCTTAGCTAGCTTTAAGGAGCCAAGATCAAGTTGTTTTGAGTGTATTGCATCAATGACTTCATCCAATGTTAAGATTGTTTTTCCATATCTCAACGTGTCTCGCAGGTGATCAAATTGCTTAGGCAGAGACATGAGTAAGAGGATAGCCTGATCCTCATCAGAAATTTCTACTTTCACATTGCTGAGATCAGTGATTACTCTTAGAAATTCATCTATATTCTGTTCAACAGCCAGGGAGTCAGACATCTTAAAACCGTACAAGCGTTGCTTAAGATAGATCCTATTTGGCAGTGATTTAGACTGATATTGAGAATCTAACACCTTAAACATGCCTACTGCTGTGGATTCCTTTACTATTTTCCTAAGAATCTGATCTGTAACAGACAAAATGATTGTGCTGCGTACCTTTCTCTTTTGCTCTTCAAGGAGTTCCTTATCCTCAATCTTAGGCTTATCTTTATCCTCAGATTCTACTGATTCTGCATCTTTCACTGATGCTCCTTTGTCTAACTCAACTTCCTGAGCTTTAAAAGCCTTCATCAGACCAAGAATCTCCACATTCACCATTAACTTTTCTTTCCAGAGGTTATAATCCATGGTTCCATTGAACTTCTCAATCTCTACTCTAGTACTTGACATTTTTCCACAGTTTGAGGTTGAGTATTCCGATTGAATGAACACAGGACAAGTGCGGATCTTCTTTAACACAGGCTCTGATACCACTTGTTGTGAAATTCAGCCTTGATTCTACTGCATTCAACTCCAACCAATCTCTGATTAAGAACATAAGCAAAAAATCAAACTAAATCGTAAGAACAATGCACCAAGATTTGTTATCCCAGTTCAGATTCGATTTGAATCCTACGTCTGGGCCGAGATGTACTCGGAATCCACTAAACAAGAACAAACGAAGCACAAATGTTACAGAACGGATCAATCCCCTCACTCCCAAGTGTTTCCCGAGCTCACGCCACTCAAAACCTCACTCGTCTCTCTTGAAGCATTCGCTCACCAGAAACCCATACCCAGAATGAAATTGATACACTTACAACGACTCTGAGACTTGATTATATACCTCAAGAATCAGTTACAACAAGACAACAAACTATAACAAATTCGCAACCTCCATTATAGCCGTTGAAGCTAACTTTGATCTTGATGCGATCTTATACCAACCTGAGAAAACTAAATTGGTTCTAATCCCTTTAAATAGCCAACTTTAACCAGCACAAAATCAATTTGGCTAAACCAGATGACTACTTAAACTGAACCAGGATTCAAACCAAGTAAACCAGGCTTTAAACCAGAATCAGATTTAAATCAAATATACAACACAATGGCGGACCCATCTTGGAGGGGGTGGGTCAATTGATCTAGGGAAACTTGAATAATTTTTTGTATCTATTCTTAACTGTTGTATTTTTTTAGTGTTGCATTTTAGAAAAAATAATAAGTACTTGAATATTTTAAAATTACAAATTTTGGGCTTACCATTCATTGTTTTTTATTTGTGTTTTTAAGCATTTTAATCTTCTTTTTGGTTGCATTTAGGTTATTTTAAGTTGCATTAGATTAGTAAAATATGCATCTATATTGCATTTCATCATTCCATGTGTTGAAGGAGCATTGAAATCAAATAAATCAAATAGAGCAAAAAAAGCCAAAATGAGCAAATGGGGTATGTACTGGAAGGTTCATATCGGCCAAGACACCAATACAACTGGTCGTTGCAACAACAGAAGCTACAACAACATGAGTTCTACACGGAGAGTCTATATTGGGAGGTACATATCGGCAAAGACATCAATACAAATATCCCATAACAGAAGCAAAAGCTACATCAAAAAGAATTTTACATAGGGAGTCTATATTGGGAGGTTCATATTGGCCAAGACGCCGATACAAACATCCAAGAACAGTTGCATGACCCATTTGGAAGTGAGCTTTAACTCACATTTTACCTAATTTTAATTGGGTTCATCCATGTGTTTTGGGTTAACCCAATACCACTTTTAAAAAACTATATATACATTTCAGACTTAGGTTTGGTCTCAACTCTTATCTTTGAGGGATCAAACTTTAGTACATTTTTTCATATGAAAAATTAAAAATGAATAAGTATTATGTTTTATAAATTTTTTATAAACCAATTTGTATATTCTACAATATTATTTTACTGTAAATATCATCAAAATAGATTTAATTTTATTATATGTTTGTTACAAACAAAACTGAGAGTTTATTGCTGACTAAAGTTGAGAAATGTATAATACGAGATTTGATATCAGATATGATGCAAACACAATATACAACATGTCAGAAGGTTGATACCAGACACGATATTGAAGAGTCATGAGATAGAATGTTAGAAGTTGTATGCAACATATAGAGTTGAAGATGATGATCTTAAATATAGAAGTTGATTGCAATAACATTTCGAATAGCTTTAAGACAAGTTGGTTTAACAGAGTATCCGTCAACATAGTGAAAGATGCAGACTTAGAAGACTGATAGGATCACTGAGTTGATTGGATCGAGAAGCTGACTGAAGATGCAATACCAAAGTGTCGTTGATTCAGAAAAGGGGAGACTGAAGATGCAAGTTTTGGAATCAACGAACTTATTGAATCAGATGCGTGTTGGAATCAAAAGCTTGTTATAATTAATACGTTGACAAAATCAACCAGCTGAATGGGATCAGAAAGCTGAGTGTGAACAGAAAGCTGAGTGGGAACAGAAGCTTGAAGAGAATCGTCTCAAGAAGATTTTACCAAGAAGATATTTGATTGAGAATGTTGTGGATGAAATAATACGCTCAAAGATCTTATTGGAGAAATAATATTTTAGAGATATTCTTGGAGAAATAATATCTTAGAGATATTCTTGGAGAAATAATATCTTAGAGATATTCTTGAAGATATAATATCTTAGAGGTATTCTTGGAGATGTCTTAAAAACAAAATATTTAATATATTCTAGGAAGATTATATTTGGAAGAGAATCTTAACGAAAAGATTATAAAAGATATTCTCTTGAGAAAATTATGTAAGGAAATATACCTTCTTGGAACGTATCTTGGATATGTTCTAAAATTGAATATATGATATATTATGGGAGATATGAAAGTGGTGACATGGCACATGATGCCGATGACGTGGAACAAGACGCTGATTGACGTGGCACAAAGAGTTGCTGATGTAGAACAATGGTTGGTTGACGAAACAATAATCTATGATTTGATAACGTGACTATGCATCAAGATCCTACATATTTGTTGAGAAGAAAAAATCTTTGGAAGAAAGATTTTATTGTTTGAAAGGATAAACTTTGGAAGAAAGAACATCCTTTTGGTGAGATTTTGGGGAGTCTAAGAACTAGGTTTTCCCATTAATATATATATATATATATATAGACGAGGAGGTTGAGGCGTGCAGGTCTTAACTCTTCCGAATATATGACGTTTGATGTTGATCTTTTGAAGCTGCCAAAAACAGGAAGTTGATGAAGGGAGTGTTCGTTCTACAGATCGCTGTGAAACTAAAACAGTGGTTGGGTTCAAGCTGAGGGAAGACTCAGATTTGAGTAAAATCCAACCATAGGCTGAGAGAGTCGTTCGGGGACAAAATAACAGGTTGTTGATAAACAAGGATTTAGGTTTGTGTAACGCCGATTAAGTTGATTACTTAATAGATCTCTAGCTGTTTTTAGATCACTAGAAAATAATGGTTGCATGGTAGGATGCTGAACCTTATGCAATTGTATTTGTATTCTTATTCTAGTGGATTTGCTTCTGGACAAGGTCTCGGGGATGTAGGGAAATCGAACCTTGTTAACAAATATCTGTGTCTTCTTTTTAATTAAGCACATGCGATCATCTATGCCTTTATTTCTTATACAAAGAATTAGTGATGAATGAAACAGACGCCTGTATGGAAACACACGCCTGATAAACAGCAACAGAAGATTGTTGATAACAATAAGTAGTTTTTTCATACTTTCAATTGGTATCAGAGCGGGTCACCAACAAAAGGATTTGTGTCCTTTAACAGGTGAGATCTTGTGGAAAGCATGAAGAATCAACAATTTGGTTGTGGGATGATACAAGCATATGAATTGTAGATAAAGAGAGGAAATCAAGCGATTATGAAAAGAATGTTATCAGCTAATGATAAGCAAACTCTTCAGACATAGAGTAGTGATACACCTTTGCAGAATGCTGAAAATCAGTATGTTGAATGTCAAGGATGTCATTTTAAATCTGATTGCATATAAGTGTTATGAGTAAACATGGGTGTTGTTGGCTCGAATTGAGGTGCCAAACAAGTTGGAAAAGTCAAAGGTTAATGAATCAACTGTCTGAATAGTTAAAGAATATCAAGATGATGACAAAACGGAAAAAGACCTGAATATACTTATATCACATGGGAGAACAGACAATGGTCAGTTTGGAGTAGATACCATTATGATTAAAGCGGTAAACAAGAGGGTGTTGTATGATGGAATCATGATTTGGTCAAAAATCGATGTTCGGAGATTTGAAGTAAAGTTTGTAGTAGATTGAGATTGTTTGTTAATTGGATCAGCTATCTGTTTTGCGGATGCTCATTAATCTGTTTGCACTTCATCAAGAAACTGTTATGTGCGTACGTCAGGCTTAGATCTTGTTCTATTGGCGACAGCGGTATCATTTTGATGTGAGAACAGTTTGTTATGTGCCTATTTGCATCATATGGACTTCATAAGGTTATCTATCAAGTTTTGAGTGCATGAGTAAAGGTTTTAATACGAATCAGAGGTTTGGATCATGTTAATCCAATCAACAAGTTGAGGAACATGCCACTGAAAAGGAGTCAGTCAGATGTTTGTTGATATCTATCAGATGGGTGATGAGAATCATATATTTGAATTGAGCAGTCTAAATGGACGAGCTATTGATGAGCAAGTTGGTAAGTTCATATGACTTGTGAGATCTGTTTTTTCATAATCAACGTAGTGTTTATCAGAATTCAGGTCCATGAACACCACAACAGAAAGGTGTCCTTAAGAGGAAAAATAGAATGTTGAAAGAGATGGCTAGAGCATATTGCATGGTAATCAAGTGGAAGAGCACTTCCGTCTAAAGCCGTAAGTACAATATGTTATGTTTCAATCAGGTGTATGCATGAAAATGGTCAATCAAAGCTCTGCATAAGAAGTGGAAGAGAGATACACCACGTGTGGTGTGCTATCATGTGTTTGAGTGTGTCTGTTACATATGTTATGATAAAGATCAGCTGGGGAAAACGATTTTTCGGGAGAAATTTAGGTTGGGAATAATTATATGAGAAAAACAAACTGAATTCAAGCGTCTGGTGGAGTGTCTGAATCAATAACGTGTTTTCTGCAGTTTGTGTGTGTGATTGAACCTGAAACTCACAGAAAAGCATTCATTGATTATCGTTGGGAAGAAACAATGCAGGAAGAATGAGACCAATTCAAGAAAAGTGATGTAGATTAAAAGTCGAAGGAAGGAAATGTTTGTTAAGGGTTGGAGAAAGGGTTGTAAGGCTACAAGATTTGAGATCCAAGAATCTATCAAATAGAATGATATGTTGTAAGAAAGATCAACCACCTGAGCATAAGGACGTTGGTGAATCTGCATTGATCAAGTTTAAATGAATCTTGAACACATTCAAGTTGTTGACTGAAGGGGACAATAAAAAATAAATAGGGTTCCTAGGACAACGAGCTCCATAATGAAATATTTTATCTCTTCTATCTAACTCAGAAAATTTTGCACGAGTAATCAGCTTCCTGTACAAAGAAACATGGTGATCTATTCAAACGGAAAATAAGACCATGCAAGGTGTGGTAAGAACATTGAGTTGTAAAGTTAAGAATCATCTTGAGTACAACCTGAGGGATCTACAACTTAAGAGCTACAATGGTTCAACAGATGATTGACTGTTTAACCTTGCATATGGACTTTATGGAAAAACAAGATTCTAAGTTCATTCACCTGATTGTATTGTGAAATTCTTGGAGTTGGTTGTGGCTACTCTCAGGGTGGAGGAAAGGTTTTTGATATGGTAGGTTATCATGTTGCTCGGTTTGAGTCAATCACGTTTCTGTTTGTGGTGTACACTAGAGTGATCATCTAAGTGATGTTTATAAGAAGAAGGGATAACTTGTCAAAAGTTTGGAGAAAGTACAGAATAACTCAAAAGAATTTCAAGACCTTGAGTATTTTATACAGGCTACCAAAAGGGCAGTCAAGACAAGACATGTTAGAATGGAACAACTACCTGATGATTGTGCAGACCTTTGTAGATGGCATCCAAGTGTAGATTCTGGTGGTTAGATTTCTGAAGTATATGGCATAAGAACTTGAGATGAGCATATGTGTTGAATTATCATACTTGAATAGTGGATAAATGGATGTTCAAGAATAAGGCTGATGATCATGCTACAATAGTAAGGAACGGTGTTCAATTGGTTGTACATGGATAATCTCATATTCAAGGTATCGGTTTGATTACACTTTTTCTCATGTTTCTTGTCTAAAAGCAATCAGGTTCCTGTTTGAAATGATATCTACATTGAACTTCGGATTCCATCAAATGGGTGTCAAGAGTGATTTATGGAATGAGCTATTACAAAGAGAAGTGTTGAGAAATCAAAGGTGTTGAAGCTTATCAGCATCCTGAATTCGTATTCAAGCATAAACAAGCAGTATATAGCTTGAAACAGGAGCCGAGAGCGTGGTATGCAATGCTAACAAGTTTTCTGGTGAATATGGGATATCAACAAGGAAGTATGAACAAGAACTCACATGCTTTTGAAGAAAACAGAGATCTGATTATCATTCAGGTGTATAAAGACGGTGTTTGTGGGTAAATTTACTAGTTAGCATCTTGCCTCCGGATTCGTGAAGAGCAAAACACATTAATTCAAGATAATTGTGAGTGGAGATCTTACAAGTTTCTTGGGTTTGCAAGTCAAACAGATGGCTGAAGGAATCTTCCAAACATGCAATAAAGCCAAAACACCAATGAGGACGAATGACTAACTTCTAGATAGTGAATTAGAAGAGGATGTCATTGAAGATTCATACAGAGCTGCATAAAACATTGGTGATATATCTTATTCAACGATCTGATTCCTGACTTAATAAAGAACAGAAGAATGTTTAGATGTGTAAGTGCTATGGGACGTTGTTGCACATGTCCAGATGAAGTAAGTAGAAGATGATTATGAGTCCACATCTGAATGAACTAGTGTTGATGGTTTTAACCTAGTTATGCACTCAAGCAGGGGGAGAAAAAAGTTGTTTTTAGGTTGTTTTTCACGCTTCTTGAGATGTCTCTTAGATGACTTTTATGCATATGATAGTCTGGTTTTAGGGGGAGTAACCTCAATAGTTTGATAATTGGATCACTATCTTGATGTATTCTTTAACTCGGATCACCCTCCTGATGTATCCCATGATGTATTCTTCAACTCCGATCAGTCTCCTGATCTATCCTTCAACTCTTGTCATTAGGCATCAGGTTAATGTATTTTCCACATATGTCTCATTATCCTACAGAACATTATGCTTGAGTATCAAACTATGTTAAAAAAAGGGGGAGAGTATAATGAGATTTGAAGTAATCAACTATCTGGATAAATGCAATCATGCATTAGAGTTTGAGAGTACTGATGTTAGTAAGCTTGGGTTCTACAACTCATTCACCAAGGGGAGATTGAGAGTTTATTGCTGACTAAGTTTAGAAACGCATCATAGAAGATGTTGAAGATAATCAGACAACATGTTAGAAGTGTGATATCAGATATGATGCAAACACAAAATATAACATGTCAGAAGCTTGATACCAGACATGATATCGAATAGTTATGAGATAAAATGTTAGATATTGTATACAACATATATAGTTGAAGATGTCGATCTTAAATATAGAAGTTGACTGCAATAACATTCTGAATAGCTTTAAGACAAGCTGGTTCAACAGAGTATCCGTCAACATAGTGAAAGATGTAGACTCAGAAGACTGATAGGATCACTGAGTTGATTGGATCGAGAAGCTGACTGAAGATGCAATAGTAAAGTGTCATTGATTCAGAAAGGGGGAGATTGAAGATGCAAGTTCAGGAATCAACGAACTGATTGAATCAGAAGTGTGTTGGAATCAGAAGCGTGTTGGAATCAGGAGCTTGTTATAATTAATACGTTGACATAATCAGCCAGCTGAATGGGATCAGAAAGTTGAGTGTGAACAGAAAGTTGAGTGGGAATAGAAGCTTGAAGAGAATCGTCTCAAGAAGATTTTACCAAAAAGATATTTGGTAAAGAATATTGTGGAAGAAATAATACGCTCAAAGATCTTATTGGAGAAATAATATCTTAAAGATATTCTTGGAAAAATAATATCGTAGAGATATTCTTGAAGAAATAATATCTTAGAGGTATTCTTGGAGATGTCTTAAAAACAAAATATTTAATATATTCTAGGAAGATTATATTTGGAAGAGAATCTTAACGAAAAGACTATAAAAGATATTCTCTTGAGAAAATCATGGAAGGAAATATACCTTCTTGGAACGTATCTTGGAGATGTTCTAAAATTGAATATATGATATATTCTGGGAGATATGAAAGTGGTGACGTGGCACATGATGCTAATGACGTGGTACATGATGCTGCTGACGTGGAACATGACGCTGATTAATGTGGCACAATGGTTGGTTGACGAAACAACAATCTAGGATTTGATGACGTGGCTATGCATCAAGATCCTACAGATTTGTTGAGAAGAAAAAATCTTTGGAAGAAAGAATATCCTTTTGGTGAGATTTTTGGGGAGGCTAAAAACTAGTTTTCTCATTAGTATATATATAGATGAGGAGGTTAATGCGTGCAGGTCTTAACTTTTTCGAATCTATGGCGTTTGATGTTGATCTTTTGAAGTTGCCAAAAACAGGAAGTTGATGAAGGGAATGTTCGTTCTACAGATCGCTGTGGAACTAAAACAGTGGTTGGGTTCAAGCTAAGGGAAGACTCAGAGTTGAGTAAAAGCCAACCATAGCCTGAAAGAGTTGTTCGGGACAAAATAACAGGCTGTTGATAAACAGGGAGTTAAGTTTGTGTAACATCGATTAAGTTGATTACTTAATAGATCTCTAGCTGTTTTTAGATCACTAGAAAAGAATGGTATCATGGTAGGATGCTGAACCTTAATCATGCAATTGTATTTGTATTCTTGTTCTAGTGGATTTGCTTCTGGACAAGGTCCCGGGGATATAGGAAAACTGAACCTTGTTAACAGACGTCTGTGTCTCTTTTTAATTCAGCACATGCGATCATCTATGCTTTTATTGCTTATACAAAGAATTAGTGTTGAATGAAACAGACGCCTGTATGAAAATACACGCTTGATAAACAGCAACAGAAAGTTGCTGATAATAATGAGTAGGTTCTTCATACTTTCAAAAAACATGCTTGAAATATATTTATATATATATATATATATATATATATATATAATATTTTAGTTAAAATTACTTTTGAACAGGATAAAATATTTTGGGACGCCACTGTTTCGTTAAAATGTAATCATTGAAACTCAACATAAAATATGGTCTTATGATTCGCAAGCCCGGAAGCCACTCATGTTGGCATCCATGTGATTGCAAGGGAATAAAGAAAAGCCCCATCAAATGATTCCTAATTTCTATTTATTGTTTTGCATTAGTGGAAGTTCCAACACCAAAGGCCCTCGTTTAAAGGGGAGGTTCGTTTAACATAAATAAAAAAATTAAAAAAAGTGGAGGAGGCTTCATGATTCTTTCCAACATAACATAGTCTCATTATTTTTTTACCTTTTTTATAAAAGTCATGTTGTTACGGCTAAGTGAAAAGACATGGAACATATTAAATTCCTTGAAACTTCATTCATACTCTTGTTCAATTTCTTTTTTAATATCTACCGGTACGTGGGTTCACAGTTGAAATAGACATCATGTAAGTGATAATACCATTTTTAGTGCGCCAAAGTTGAATACTTAACAGCTATAACATTTTTTTCCCGAGAATTCTAATGTGCTTTCTCTAGCCGGCCTCTACATTTCTAAATCTAATGATAGAGAAAGAAAGAAAATACTGGACCACTAAGTTTACAAAGTGATATTTGGAACAAATATTACTTCGGAACAATATTACTTTGAAACAATATTACTTGGGCTAAGAAGTCATCTCCAAATTTGAGATAAACGAAATCTATGTATATAATGTTGTTCTTGATTTGAAAAAAAAAACTGTAGATAAAAGTTTGTTCTTGATTTTGAGAGTACTTTGGTTCCTCTAAGGCGGAATTTCACCCAAAACCGAGGCTAAGAAACTCTCCTTCTATGATTTTAGTTTTTTCACGTAAATTTCATTTTTTAGTTATTTATTTATCATGATTGATTAATAAATTTAACATTTCAATAAATTTTTAAAAACTATTTATGTACATTTCCTTGGCAAGCTCTAAAAAGAAACCTCAAACTCACAAATTAGTCCAAAAAAGGCCAGTAAAATGTTTTTCTTTTTTCATGTGCCTAAACCAGATTATCTAATCATTCACACAATTAATGAAAAACTCTAAAATGGAATTTGAGTCAATCATTTTGTTTTTTTCTAAAATTTGTTGCCTTTTTTCCTTAAGTTTCCACTAGGAAAAAAATGATGTAACAAAATATTATCAAAGAATGGTCATCAGGCTGAAAAAATATATCCTTTTGTTTTTGTAAAAAAGAACCCAAAGCTAATAAAAGCGCAGAGCAATCTCGAGCTCGTTCTTTCTCAGATTTGTATATGCTAAATGACTCTCGAAATTCATGTTGTCATTTTACTTGTCTCGATCGATCTCAATGCCTATCGTCGTGATATTATCAAGTTTGGTTTAAGATGTAAAATGATTACAAAACAAATCCTATCTATGGTCAGCTTTTCGTATATGTTGTCATTTGGTATTGACGAGATAAGAACTTAATAATTTCCATTTCAAACAATGATTGACGATTATAAATTTTCTAGTACAGAACAGTCGAAAATATTTTTGTAGAAAATCGCTGACAAATTTTGAGTAATATAAAATCGTCGAAATTGACTATTTCCGTTGAGCTTTCGAGGATGGTCAAAAATGCTTATACTTTTTGTTATTGTAGTGAGTAGTTCAATGATCAAAAAGCTTAAATAACTAATGACAATGAGTTAAAGTTTTGAGGTGAGACTGATTGGCGGAGATTTTCTAAGATATGTAAGTGACATTTATATATCTTTATTTCCTAATGAATTCCAAACTTTTTTTTGTTGATTCCGTATTTTTGTAATTTTCAAAGTTTTCTATTGCATTATTTCTTTGGTTCGTGTTCTTTTTTCTTCAAAAAACATAATTTAAATTCAGAGGTTGTAGATTCTCTTACGAGAAAAATTCTTTTAAAAATAAAACTATAGCCGAAATCAACAAACTAATATGCTATTACAATAACTCTACATCCAAAACCAATCAACCATCAAATTAGTTTATAAGGTTTCTCGACTATCCCCAACTTTTTTTTGGATCACATTAGTCTCTGGATCGTAATGAATTGGTCGCACTACAAGAAAACACGCGATTTCTGACGGAAAAATCCGTCGGAAATCCGTAAGAAACAAACATTCATGACGGATTCCGACGGATTTTGCATGTCAGAGGTAAATGGACAGAATTTCTGACGGACATAGACTGACGGATTTCTGACAAACCGAGTCCGTTGGAAACATTTCGTCAGGAAAACCGTCAGAAATTTCCGAGGGAATTCCTGACGGACAGTTTCCGACGGCTTTTCTGACAACCAATTTCCGTCAGAAATTTCCGACGGTTTTTCTGACGGAAATTAGAAAACCAGATTTTTAAAAATTTAATTATTAATTTGTATATATAAATAATTATTAATATTAAAATTTAAAATGAATAAAATCAAAATATTTATAAAATTAAAATTAAAAGTTCAAAACATTGTTAAAAAAACGAAACATAAAATGTTATCGAAAACCCCCCAAACCGACTGTGACCGTCTCAAATACCCCCAAACCGTCTCGACATGCTTTCCATAAATATCCGTCAAAAATTTCCTTCTTTTCTTGTAGTGACGTCCAATAGCACAAACTCCATAAATAGGATAAAATTCACATTTATAACAAGCGAGGTTAAATCCCTGATATGGTAAACATAGGCCTAGGTGTTCGAGTACTCGGTTCGGTTCTTTCGAGTTTTAAGTAGTTCGGATATAGAAATTTCGCATCCATTTAGGTACTTTTAAATTTTGGTTCGGGTTCATTTAATTCTAATTATTTAGATAATATATTTTGATATCCATTCAGATAATTATTTCATTTTGTTCGAGTATTCATTTAGGTATCTCGATTCCTCTTTGATATTTGAAAAAAAAATCTTAATAAAAAATTATTTTAATTAATATTATGTAATTTTATTATATGTATATTTATTTTAAAAATATTATATTTTGGTGGAGTTTAGTTAATTTGGGTACTTTGAGTCGGTTCGTAAAATTTATGTTTGGGTGAGGTTCGGTTCTTGTTATTTGGATAATACGTTTTAATATTTATTCGGTTAAATTCACAATTAGATTGGGGTCGGAACCAAATATTTCGGCTAATTTCGGTATTTGTTATTTTGCTCACCCCTAATAACAAAGTAATAGAAATGAAAACCAATAGGTTATTTTCTCTTTATTCCAACATTTTTATGTATACCTTTTTGTAATTAGTTAAATTTGTATTAACTAATTTGAAGTTTATTTGTGTCTAGGAGTAAGTAATATACTATTGGAATTGCACAATAGATTTTCGCAACTTTTGTAAAATAAGCTCCAACTAATGGGTTTTTTTGTTGTTGCAAAATTCACATAAACATACTAATGTATCATTTATGTTTATTTATAAGAGACTTGATATCCTTGTAATAAATAACTATTACACAATGGACACTATTTATTGGACACGCTTTCTTGGCCTATAATACTCTAACATGTAAGTGGAATGCCATTCAAAACGAAACTAGCGAAGTACTAAAGCAAACTTTTGCTGAAACTTGTTTGTATAACAAAACCCTAAAATAGGAAGTGTAGTACCAATAATGTTGAAAAATCAACTTTAATTGGAACAGCTTTCCTCTTCCTCCACCAGTTAGTTATCTCCTGTCGAATTTTCCATATTCTTCTATCCTTAATCACCTGATTAGATCCCTTGTTTTTGACTTGATAAAAAGTAATTATCTTCAAAATATGCCCATCTCTCTCTCTTTAATATGTAACTCAATTCTATAAAATCAAATCTTTTCCAAGGCAAAAGAGTTCTATAAAAACAAATGAAGAGGGTTATTGTCTTTAATTTTTAAGACGTACTCAAATGATCACTATATTATAAAAAGGTCCAATAATGTTATGATGTGAAGAAAAGAAAATTCACTTTTTACTGGATTACAGCCTGAGATTGAATGTGAGAAAATGAAAGTTGGAGAGTGTACATGGAGAGAAGAGCAATGGTTTCTTGAAAAATGTTGCCATGTTGAATATCAGAAACTAAAGAAAATGTTGAAGAAATGCAAGACATGTAATTCCACAGGACCTGATGATGATGATCACATCATCTTTTCTTATGGATAATCAAAATGTTTGTTTATACTGTTTATTTAATGTCGACTATTTTTAATTTGAATTAGGTGAATGTAGGGGGTGATCAGATGTTCTTTGAGGAGTTGATGAAGGAAGCTTCTGACATATAGAGCAGGATACTTCAAGTCAAGACTCAAGAGTCAGGCATCTTCTCCATCTTTACGTTACCACTGGGATGCAAAGATACATGATAAGTCTACGAAGTTGCAAGCTTTATTTCATGAAGGCCAAATCTTGATTCAATACATCATGATGGAACGTAACTGCCTCGATACAATCCTCAAGAAATATGACAAGGTTAGAGATTATTACAAGAAAGGTGGGAGTAGTTTCAAAACAAGCTTATTTAAATGAGCTTAATTAATTAACAAAAGCATAATTAACTACAAGAGAAACAAAATTTTCAGATGGATTGGATTTTATGAGAAACTTAAACCAATCAGAAATTTCCTATGGAATACCGACACAGTGTAACTCAAAATCCGTCAAAAACCTATTGAAAAATTTACAATCGATAAAAGGCCGTCAAAATATAAATCCATGAAAAATTCGTTAAATTTTTTTTAACAAATTTCTAATGAAATAAGATTTGAATCTCAAATTATGTAGCTATTGTGTTCGAATATACTTTAACGGATATATCCATATGTTCTATAATCTATAAATACATAAACTTGATTATCTACAACACACAAAAATCTAATAAAAAACAATGTTTATTCTCTAGTTTTGTGGATGGTAGATCAAAGGATGAATCCAGACACGAAACTATTAACATGTGAACGCATCGCTGGAGAATTGTAGATGCATATGTAATATGTAGAGAGGTTTTCGAGAAAATGGCCGATTAGTGCATGCATTACCCTAATGGTCACTTTTTCGGTATCATATTATTTAAGCTCACTAAAACACTCCTACATTTTATAATTTTTTGAATCTTGTCACCATACTTTTTAAAAACGACTGTAAAGTGGCTCGACCCGACACGGTGTCAGTTGACCCGTAAATTTTTTGTTCCACAAGCTGATGTGTACGCG
>OVBE01000761.1:2906-44444 GCA_900406425.1 Iberis pinnata
TTTAAGTTTGCAAACATTTCTGTTTTGTGTGTTTAAACGCTTTGTTGTTTTATTTTGAAAATTCTGTTGTTTTGAGTCTTTCTTTTGAATTTGTGTCGACCTAATTAGGTCTTAAGCTGAAGAACCACTATATAAGGTTCCCCAGCAGCCTTGTAAACCTCAGACCTTTTTGTTGATTAATAAAGTTGCATTTTTCTCTCTTTCAAGTGGTACTTGTAGAGATTTAAGCTTCTGTCCTTTGTGTGTGGATTCACCATTGGAAGATCCTGCTTGTTGTATCAGAGATCCTTCCATAGTCTCTGTGGTGCGTTCGATCCATCTTCACTTCCATCTACTGATCTTACAAGAGAGAGCGTTATAGCCAGCTTGTTTGATCCCATATCGATTCACCTTCACCCACTGAACAAGCACGAGAGAGCGTGAAAGCCAGCGTGTTTTTTCCCCTCTTCTGCAGCCAAAGACTCTCCCCCGAGTCTTATATCATGTTGGCTAACCTGATTCACAGCAAAAAAATGTCAGGTCTTGTAATTGTTAGAAAAATTAGCTTGCAACCCATCCTTCTATATTGATGATGATCATCAAATGGCTCATCTTCAATTTCCCCTTCTCTTGTGACTTTGTATCCTTTTTCAAGTGGAGTCTTGGCTGGTTTAGATCCTAACTTTCATGTTTCACTTAAAAGATCAAGAGTATACTTTCTTTGTGATAGAAATAATCCTTCTTTGGATCTACATATTTCTATCCCAAGAAAATATTTAAGCTCACCAAGGTCTTTAATATCAAAAACAGATTATAGGAACAGCTTAAGGGATTCAATTCCTACCTTTTCATCCTCAGAGATGATCAAATCATCCACATAGATGAGGATGACAACTATACCTCTTTGGCTTTGAAGAGTGAAGAGTGTGTGATCCGATTATGATCTTTGAAGCCTTGTGTTATTAATGTAGAGCTTAGCTTGTGGTACCAAGCTCTTGGAGATTGCTTTAGATCATAAATCGCCTTCTTGAGTCTAAGAACCTTCCCTTTAGGTAAAGAACTTTCCAGCCCTAGTGGTGGATGCATATACACTTCATCCTCCAATTCCCCTTGAAGGAATGCATTTTTGACATCGATATACCAAAGACCCCATTCGAGAATAGTAACTAGGGATAGTATGACCCTTATCGTGTGGAGTTTAGCTACAGGTGCAAAGGTGTCTAAATAGTCTTCTCCATATGTTTGAGTAAACCCTCTTGCAACAAGCCTAGCCTTGTATCTCTCCACATATCCATTGCTCTTGTACTTAATTGTAACGACCCACTTTGAGCTCACAACCTTTTTTCCTTTTGGAAGAGTTTCTTCAATCCAAGTGTTGTTTGTTTTCATAGCTTTTAGTTCATTGTTAATGGCTTCTTTCCAATGCTTTTGTTCCATAGCCTCTTCATAGGATCTTGGAATCTGTTCCTGGTCCAATTTGCCAACAAACACTTGATGATCTAAAGGAAAATGAGATAAAGAGCAAACCCCTTGGATTGGATTAGCTACTGCCTTGTTGTAGTAGTAGACTCTTGTATTGATCCAGTCTGATGTATCCTTCCTTTTCCTTGTACTTCTTCTCAAAACAGGATCTTGAGTTTCTTCTTGAGGTAAAGACATCTCTCCTTGGTCATGGGTATTTGAAGGTTGATTTCCATCTTGAATTTCTTCTTGATGTGAAGACATCTCTCCTTAACCATGGGTATTAGAAGGTTGATTTACACCTTGGATTTCTTCTTGAGGTGAAGACATCTCTCCATCATTTGTGACTAACTCCCCCTCATTAGTGACTTCTTCATTGCCTCCCTCATGATCAAGGGAAGTGTCATCTAAGTTTAATTGAGAATTTGGGATATCCACCACTTTTTGAGCCTCTCGAGTAACATGAGGAGCCTCATGTGGTCTTGGGTTATTAAGATTCAAGCCAAGATTCTCAAGTATGTGCCTTAGGTTAGTAGCTTTATTGGATGGAGACTTGGATATGTCCTTGAGACTATCCCAATATTCTCATCATAGAAACCTTTTTCTTCTATAAAATGCACATCCCTTGAAGTTAACATCTTCCTTGTCTCTGGTACATAGCACTTGTACCCCTTTTGAGTTGTCGAATAACCAATAAACATCGCTTTGACACTCTTAGCATCTAACTTGTTCCTTTGTTGACCTGGAATAAATACAAAACAAACACACCCAAACACCCGTAAGTGATTTATTGAAGGCTTAACGTTTTTCAATACCTCAAACGGAGACACATCTCCCAAAACTTTGGTTGGTATTCGGTTGATCAAGTAACAAGCTGTCACAACCGCATCAGACCAGAATTTCTTTGGAACATTTGTATGAAACATCATTGATCTTGCCACCTCCATTAAGTGTCTATTCTTTCTTTCGGCTACACCATTTTGTTGTGGTGTGTATGTGCAGCTAGTTTGGTGTAGAATTCCATGCATGTTGAGCTAGATGTTGCTTGAATGCAATGCTTGAATACTCACCACCATTATCTGATCTGAAAATTTTAATCTTGGAATTGAAGTGGTTAGTCACATAGCTTTGAAAGTTTTTAAATGCATCTAGCACCCTATCCTTAGAAGGCATTAAGGTCAACCAAGTATACTTTAATTTCTCATCAATAAAGGTAACAAAGTACTTAAGATGGTCCCTAGATTCACAAGGTGCTGTCCAAACATCCGAACGAACTAAATCAAAGCAATTTTCATAAATAGTTGTAGACTTATGGAACACAGACCTACAATGTTTCCCAAGTATACAAGCTTCACAATCATTATTACCAAATGATACATTAGGCATTATAAGATTCAAAGCTCTAACACGAGGATGACGTAATCTAGCATACCAAATAACATTTTTCACATTAGCATTAACATTAACTGAAAAACCAGAATGCAAATAAGGGTTTTCATGTGATCTCCAAGCACATATAACCCTTCTTTTGTTTCTACTTGTCTTAATATCGTGAAAATGACATTGCAATTTAGATCTTTAGTAACCTTACTCACAGACAAGATGTTCGATGTAAAATTTGGCATATAAAATGCCTTAGATGGCTTATCAAACATATTAAGTTCTCCTATGCCTTTAATGGGAATTTTTTCTCCATTAGCAATAATAACATTCCCTACAGCTGGTTCTTATTGAGATGAAGATCTTGTTTATTGAGATGAAGATATAATTGTGATCAAAGGTGAATAATCATGCCAAGATATACACATTATTGAATAATGAAGATCAATGATTCAAGTTAATTTCAGCCAGAATTATTGTCATTCAAAGATTGGAAGTTTTCCAACATTAAATTTGCTTTTACTTTATGCTTTATGCTTTTTATGTTTACTAAGCCATGCAAGGTCATGCAAGAGGTCTATTCTTGCTTATTTAAACTCTTGTAAACCTCTAAGAAAGATTAAGGAGAGTTAATCTCTCTCTCGTCATAATACTTTCTATCTTGTTACAAACTCTCTCTACTCTCGCATACAATTTCGGATTCTACTCTCACATTCTGGTTATTAAGCTTATTCTTCCATTCTAGTTACTCATATACTGCATTCTAGTTACTCAAGACTCATTCTCTCATACTAAGCTATTCTGGTTACTATATTCTCAATTAATCTTTCTTGTCTACCTTATGTTCATATCATTCTGGTTCTTCATTCTTCACTTATTCTCCTCTTGATAATCTGAAATTCTAACATGGTATCAGAGCCATAAGTTCCTACTCCTTTTATTTCCGCAATGTTTTTACTTATTTGGTTCATTTTCATCTTTCAAAACGTTTTTCAAGTGTTTTCATCGGTTAAAATCTGTATTTTAGACTCTGTTTTTATGTTTTTATTTCAAAACGTTTTTTTAGAGGCTTTTGCTTCTGTTTTGTTTGATTTTATGACAATGAAGAGCTGGATTGGAAGAAGAAACTATAGTAAGAGATTTATTCTCTAAAACCCTCTTAAAGTAAACAACATAAAGCTCTAAGTCATGTTTGTTTTTGGGTGGTATTTAAAAACGTTTTCCAAAAGAGTTTGAAGCTTATGCTTCTTTATATGGCTTGTTAAGAGGTTCAAGAAGTGTTTCGAAATGGTTTTCAATGATTTAATCGACCTCAAATACCTCTTAAGTTTTCTTGAACTGCCTTAAGCCCCTGTTTTGTATCAAAAGAATCATATTTCATATTGAGCTATCCACTTTATCACTGTGAGAATGTATTCTGGTTTTTGGTATAAGACCACTAATCATCTTGGTTCATCTCATGTTCTTATGAAAAAAGGAGAATCTAAAACTTTGGTGATTAAGTGGATGTTTTTCTATAACATGGGAAAGTTACTAATCTTTACAGATTTGAGTATCTATGTCCTAATGTTGCTGTTTCAAGTCAAAGGAACACTTGATAAATTTTTTTTGTGTTTTTCTTAAAAGGATCCAATGTATACTTTCAAAATCGTTTCTCAAATCAAAATGTGTGAACCAAGGTTAAGAAAGGGTTAATTCCTTTGGACTTTGATGAATCCATCATTTAAGATTTCAAATGATCTTTCAAAAGTATTTAAAGAATCGCTTTCAAAGTTTTTATTTAAGGTGTGAGCCTTGGTTTGAAAGAACTCATAGTAGTTTAATCCTTCAAACATTGATGGATCCATAAAACCTTTTTGTGGTGGAAAGTGAACCTTGGACATGATCCATGATGAATCCAAAAGTCCCCACAAGTATAAAATTGGAAGTGATTCATGTTAAGCCATGACGATCCACTTATTCTCTTGAAAGTTCTTAAAAGGGACTACTAATGATTGCTCACTTGTAGGTACAAACCATAAAATGAGGGGGAGTTCATCAAAATCTCAACAAACGCCAAAGGCCTAATCTCTTACAAAGGCTAATGGCCATCTCTAAAACTTAGTCTTACTTGTTTGATTATCCTTATGAAAGTGTTTAGAACGTTTAAATCATTTAGATGATTAGATACCATGAATGAGTATGTTTTTTATGATTAAGCTCATGGTTTTTTTTAATGTGAATTGTTTCCTATGGTAAATAAAAATGTATGGAATGTATATGCAAGTGAATGTGGATGCTAAAATCCACAACGTAAATTTATAAGAATTTAAATGAGAAATTCGTAAAATTTCGTTAATAAGAGACAAACACAACACAAATCGATATGAAAATAGAAGTTAATTTGATTTATGAATTGTTCAAAAGCTAAAATTTTAAATAAGCTCTCTGTAAAAAGTGAGAAAAAGATCCCCTCGTTTTTACATCTCTCTCGCTATTTATATTGTTCATCTTTCCCAAATTCCTATTTGGTTTTCGGATATCTTAGGTAGCAGCTCCAAAATTCTCGTTTCATCCCGGATACCTCAGTCAGTTCCGATATTCCTGCTGCATCTTCTGGACTTCTCGATCGGTTCCGATATTCTCGCTCACCTTGAACTTCCCTGACTTGCGACCTCATCATATTCCCCAGGAATCTCGGAGCAGTTACGACTTGAGTTCACGTCCACCTGCGTCTCAGTGAATAATGAGTACTCTGGTGTTCTCTACTCTTCCTCAGGTAGAATATCTTCTTGATGAATCCTCCTAGGTCATTGTATACCGAGCACTTCGTGACTTCATTAATTAAAGACAAAATCTTACTGAGGGAGTTTTGACACCAATAGATTAGCCCCCAGGTCTTCTAGCGAGTTTGGCGAGTTTAGTGACCTTCAAATATGTCGATGATAACATCTCCTCAAGATTTCGGATTGGTGGTTTTTGTAATCCATGAGGATTGAGTCTTATGGACGTCACTAGTCCTTATGGTACTAACTTGCCTCTCCTTGGATCGTTTGAATGTTTGTTTTTCGATATGGTTAGATCCGAAATTTGCTTTGGCCTTTCCATGTTGCTTTCATACGTTTGGTTTAGGCTGAGCCAGCTTTGAGCTTTACTTAGGTATTGTCATGTTTGCTTAAGTGATATCATAGATTCTTACTTAGCAAAGACCCATATATTGACATCAAGTTTCATTGTCATACATTGACGTACTTATTCGAGAGATTGAATGTTAAATGAATGATAGACGTTTTAATCGGTAAAGATGTTTGTCATACGTTTCAATGCACTGTTGCGAGATGGGGCTCGGCTTTATCGCTTATACCTTGGTGAGGGTTGCTCAGACTAATACCCACTGGGGGTGTGCGATGTATTGTTTGATTGGCCAGCTCATACGATGTGTTTTACTATTTTATTACTACTTTCGTATTGTAGATTAAATTATAATAGAGTTATGTTTTTAGGTCGTTTACCATTTGTTCGAGGTGTTGGGTACAAGTGTGGTGTCCTCTTTTTTTAGTTCTTGCTGAGGTCTCCGAATACCTTAGGTAGTGGCTCTGAATTTCTTGCTCGGTTTGAACTTCCATGGCTTTAGACATCAGCATATTCCCCTAGGTTCTCGGGGATATTATCACTATGTATTCCCTCGCTCAGGCTCCTTCACGGTCGGCTGCAACATACCAGATACTGAATGCTCAGGTAGTCTTTGAACATACCTAGGCCGAATATTCTCTTGACAATTCCTCCTGAGTCGTAGGTAGAATGGGTCCATAGCTCTTGTGGTGTTGATTTGAAAAGCCCACATTGCTTCTAAATATTGATAGGATATGTGCGAAGGAGAGTGGCATTGTCTTTGCTCCCTTTGTTTCTCAAGCTAACTATTGAGTGAATATGAGGTTGTTTGTCACATGACCAAATAATTTGGATTCGTCTTCCATGCTGAGGCAATGCAAAGAATTTGGATTCTTCTTCCCTGCTAGGGTGATGCAAAGAATTTGGATTCTTCTTTCCTGCTGGGGCGATGCAAATAATTTCAATTTTTCATCCTTTTTAATTAATTTTTCATAGCTGAACTCGTAAAATGAGTTGCCTACGTACCCCTAGCATTGGGATCAAGCCTGGCCGTAGTTTGCTGAGAAAAGCTACAAGTAGATTTCATTGAAAAACAATATAATAATTCGACGTGCTGAGCGCTCCATGGGTATTCGAGCTGTTTTATCTATCCCTATTGCGCATTTCGATTAGGTCTTCTTGTAAACGCGCAAAGATCTTCCCTCTATGGAGAGCATCGTCAATGGTTGTTGGGGTGTTTAGAATCAACTCTTATCTGAATTCGGACTTGTCCCATACGGTGTTTTTCAGTGTGGCGATAGCGGCACTATCTGTGACTACTACTCGGGATATAACTTCTTTGAATCGGTCAATGAATTTCCTGAGGGGTTCGTTAGGTCCCTCGGTCATTCTCCACATGTCGGCATCAGATATATCTCTTTCAATATAGATTGAGTAATGTTTGAGGAACATTAGACTCATTTGGTTAAAGTTATGGACCAAGCCCTCAGGTAGTCTGGAGAATCACCTGAGTGCTGGTCCTTGGAGATGCTCGCTGAAAAGTTGGCAGTAGCTTGCATCTCTTTCATCCTCGTAGAATTTTTCCCGACCAACTGCTATGCGGAAGGATATCAAGTACTCGTTGGGGTCTGTTTTCCCTTCATAAAAAGGTATCTTGATTTTCCCAGGGTTCCGTAATTTGGTGTCTCTAATATGTGGGGCATACAGACTTTGCAACGTCTCTTCCATAAGCCGGTCTAGTTCAGGCGCCGAGGTGATTGCTTGGTGGACCTTAGAATTCATTCGGCGAATGACTTGTTCGAGATAGTTTTTCATCTCTTGGATCTCTTCAACCAAGGGTTGAGATTTATTGATCGGTCGGTATGAGTACTGATAGTAGTCCTCGTATTCCTCAAAGTCAGCCGAGTCGGTCTGTCCGGAGTTGATTTTGGGATTCACGACATGTTCAGTCTGGTTCAATGGATCTTCATCCACCTGGGGCTGATTAACCGCCTGAGGTAGTTTTTCCACCTGGGGATCATGGTTAGGTTGAGCATCCATAGCGCCTGAGTACTGCGCGTCAATTGTGGTTAAGCTGGGCGTCAGAGTGTATGATAGTCTCCTAAAGAGTTTCCTGGTGGTAGGGTATTGTCGCGCTGGATGGAGCGATCGTCGGTGGGTTGAGATTGCTCGGTCGAGGCGCTGAGTGATGACGAAAGGGTCAGCCGAGTCGGTCCGTCCAGCATTGATGTTGGGATTCACGATGTGTTCAGTCTTGTTTAGTGGATCTGCATCCACTTGGGGCTGATTTACTGCCCGAGGTAGTATTCCCACCTGGGGATCATGGTTAGGTTGAGCATCCATAGCACCTGAGTGTTGCGCGTCAATTGTGGTTAAACCGGGCGTCAGAGTGTATGATAGTCTCCTAGAGAGTTTCCTGGTGGTAGGGTATCGTCGCGCTGGACGGAGAGATTGCCGGCGGGTTAAATTCGCTAGGTCGAGGCGCTGAGTGATCGCCTTGTTTTGATCTATAGATTCTTTCGCCATTTTTTCAATTCGATCGAGAAGGGACTGGTTCAGGGCGTCTTGCTTTTTCAGCCTCTTGGAAATGAATTCCATGGTTTGGCGGAATGTCTGGATTGTGCTGGAGCATTCCTCTAGCCGAGGTTGCTGTTCTTCGAGTATGAACGTCTTAGATCTGGTTGTGATGCTCCTTTGTGTAAGAAAATCTAAAAGCCCCCTCCTTCTAGTGCCAATTTGTGGATGCTAAAATCCACAACGTAAATTAATAAGACTTTAAAGGAGGAATTCGTAGAATTTCGTTAATAAGAGACAAATACAACACAAATCGATATGAAAATAGAAGTTTAATTCAATTTATGAATTGTTCAAAAGCTAAAATCGTATATAAGCTCTCTGTAAAAAGTGAGAAAAAGATCCCCTCGTTTTTACATCTCTCTCACTATTTATATTGTTCATCTTTCCCAAATTCCTATTGGGTTTTCGGATATCTCAAGTTGCAGCTCCGGAATTCTCGTTTCATCCCGGATACCTTGGTCGTTTCCGATATTCCCGCTGCGTCTTCCAGAATTCTCGATCGGTTCCGATATTCTAGCTCAGCTTGAACTTCCACGACTTGCGACCTCAGCATATTCCCCAGGAATCTCGAAGAAGTTACGGCTTGAGTTCACGTCCACCTGCGTCTCAGTGAATAATGAGTACTCAGGTGTTCTCTACTCTTCCTCAGATAGAATATCTTCTTGATGAATCCTCCTAGGTCATTGTGTACCGAGCACGTCCTTCATAAATAAAAGACGAAATCTTGATGAGGGGGTTTTGACAACAACAGTGAATTATGTTTCAAAACCTAGATTAAGTTTCTGGTTTTATCATCTTATCTCTTGAAAGATTGTTAAAGTGAAATAGTATGTGCACATGGTTTAGATGTTGAATATTAGTAGCTAAGCTACTGGATTGTTTTATGTTTTATGTGCATTCTCATGCTATAAAGAAGTGGTTAAAAGATTTTATACTCATGGATTAAGTTTTTTAAGTTTGTAAATGGATTTAGCCTCTTTGTGACGTGTTTTTCACTAAATTGATTCAATATAGAAGGAATGAATGGTGTGGATTGTTATTGAATATCTAATGACTTTATCTTATGCTTCTTGCAAAATATATTCTAAGTGCTTAGGGTGAAATGGATTAGGATTCCTAATCATTTAAATCCAAGTCTCTTTGTTTGCAATTATCCTAAGTTTACCTTAATTTATTTAACCTATAGACCTTGTTGGACTGATTCTTGTCTTTGATGTTGTAGATAAATGTGAACATCTCCCCACCTTAACCATGACGGGGAACATACAAATCAAAGCATGTTCAAGGTGTTTAACTTCGGTTGTGATAGGCTCAAGGATTCGTGGAATTCAAAGTGGATCAAAGAATATGTAAAATGAAGGAACCAGATGAGTAAGGCAGGCTCAAGGAATGAAGCTCTCAATAGTTCAAGAAGAACCGAATGGCTCAAAGAAGACAAATCAATTTCAAAGTCTTCGAAGGCTTAATAAGACAAATCAAAATAAGAAGACTCAAGGAGCCATTTTTCAAAGCAAAAATAAGATTCAACTGAAAGGAGTTTGGAATCATTTGGAATCAACTCTAGATGGGTTTGGATTCATGGTGGCTCATGAAGCCAAAATCAGTTTCAAGAAATTCTAAAAAGGCTCAAAGAAGTAAAAATTCAAAGAAGAAGACTCATGGAACCAATCAATAATGGTTCAATAAACCATGAAGGAAATTCTACTTAATGGAGTTTGGAATCATTTGGAATCAACCTTGGAAGGGTTCGGATTCATTTGGAAGTCTATTTCGGTCAAGTTTCATTAAGATGGTACATGGATCACCAAGAAGAATATTCATGACGAACCCCAAATAAAGTGTGAAAAGCATCATTAAGAGATTTGAAAGAAGCCCAAGTGGCTGCTGTTTTGAAGGATCAAGTAATGCATGGCATGTGAAGGTCCCTTTTTTAAGAAATGGACAGAATGGATATATGTGCATTCCAAGTCACTTTATGACCAAATCAGGAGGATGTTTGATACAAATAAATATTTTCTAGATCCTACACTCAAGAAGAAACAATCTCCAAGTGGAGTCACCCTAATCAAAGATCGGATGAAGAAATTACAAGTGTTTCACTCCGGGGAAGGGAGGAGAAAACTGTGTTGGACATATGTTTAGTGTTTTGAAGATTATTTTCGGACCAAGAGGAATAAAATTTAGAATTAAATTTTTCTGAAAACTAGACTCAATAACGAGTCTACAAAAGCTGTATTCATATCTACAGGTGTTCTGGTCAAGAAGTTATTATCGTTTCAACTCAGAAGTTTTGCAAAGGCAGAATCTGCCGGTTTTAGAGTTTGGGGTATAACTCAAGAAGTGGTGTTTCACTTGAAGGAGTCTTGTATATCTTTGAAGATTTAACAAGAAGACTCACTAATAAAGCTAAGAAAAGTGCCAAGTTCAAAAACAACAAAGGATATTTTTGAAGAATCCTCTAACCGTGAGGATCTGTACTCTTTTTCCCTTAGTGAAGTTTTGTCCAATGTGGTTTTTTTCACTAAGATTTTTAATGAGGTAGATCTTCTTGGTTCCAAGCTTAAAAATTCCCATTGAGTTAAGCTTGAGGGGGAGTATTCAGATGAAGATATTGTTTATTGAGATGAAGATCTTATTGTGATCAAATGTGCATAATCATGCCAAGATATACACATTATTGAATAATGAAGATCAATGATTCAAGTGAATTTCAGCCAGAATTACTGTCATTCAAATATTGGAAGTTTACAAATAGTTCCTTTATGAATTTTGGCTTGGGTCCTTCAGAAACATTGTAGGCCTTGAAATTATGTTTCCAACGGATATAAGATTGCCAATTTTGGACTTATGAGTGAAGAGATACATGCATAAAGAGGAGGAGCTTTTTCCAACATTAAATGTGCTTTTACTTTATGCTTTATGCTTTTTATGTTTACTAAGCCATGCAAGGCCATGCAAGAGGTCTATTCTTGCTTATTTAAAGTCTTATAAACCTCTAAGAAAGATTAAGGAGAGTTACTCTCTCTCTCTTCATAATACTTTCTATCTTGTTACAAACTCTTTTTACTCTCACTTACAATTTAAGATTCTACTCTCACATTTTAGTTACTAAACTTAATCTTTCATTCTAGTTACTCATATACTCCATTATGGTTACTCAAGACTCATTCTCTCATACTAAGCTATTCTGGTTACTATATTCTCAATTAATCTTTCTTGGCTACCTTATATTCATATCATTATGGTTCTTCATTCTTCACTTATTCTCCTCTTGACAATCTGAAATTCTAACAATTCTAAGAGGCTTAATACGATAATGAGTATTATAAGATATACCAAACTTGGAAGCCTCTTTCCAGGTTTTGATCAAGGTCAGACTTTCTTACCAACTAATCATTGCCCACATTCATGGCATGATTTCCCATTGTTGGAGATATAGAGGTTACAAAAGCTAATGAACTTTCTCCTTGAACTTCCCTTTGAGAGACATTATATTTGAAGTCCTTAGAAGTTAACCATTTTGGTTTAAAGTGAGGATGTAAGACCCAACACTTTTCTTTGGTGTGGCCACTCCTCTTGCAATGATAGCATATAAGATTCTTCTTACCTTCATGCTTAAAGGGTCCATTGTTGCTGAACCTTACAAACTTTTGATTTTCCATCCTTAAGAGTTTAAAAACCAGAGTATGCTTAGAAACGAATGGTGAATAACTAGAATTATGAATGAGCTTAAAAATGATTTGGGTGATGTAGAAGAACCAGAATAACAAGAATATAGCTTTAGAATCCGAACCAGAATTTAAAAACAACCCAGATGCAAAATAAGGACCAGAATGAAGAGTAAACCCAAATTTTAAGAATAGATTGAAGAACTAGATTTAAAGTGAAACTGAATGAGAATAGAACTAACCAAAATGATTTTTAGGAAGATAAAAATGTATAGGACCTTCAGGCTCTGATACCATGTTAAATTTCATGAAAATGGAATGAATAACATCAAGAACACATGAGGAGAAGGAGATGGACGAAAATAGAGAAACAAAGGATTAGATTCAATTGAATTAATTATGTTGAGGGTTTACAAGAGCTTAAATAAACAAATACATAGCCCTTGCATGACCTTGCATGGCTTAGGAAACACAAAAAACAAAAAAGCATAAAGTAAAAGCACATTTAATCCTGGAAAACGCTCCTCCTCTTTATGCATGTATCTCTTCACTCGTAAGTCCAAAATTGGTGTTCTTATATTCGTTGGAAAGCTAATTGCAAAGCCTACATTTTTCCTGAAGGACGCAAGCCCAAATTCGTACAGGAACTACTTGTTGATTTCCAATATTTGAAATCATTGATCTTCATTATTCAATAAAAATACCTCCTGTCCTTAGAAGAAGTACAAGAATTAGGAAAAATCCATCTAATTGGGTCAATACTAGATTATAATACAACAACAAGGCAGTAGCTCATTCAATTCAAGGAGTGTGTTCTTTATCTCAATTTCCATTAGAGCATCAAGTGTTTATTGGAAAATTGGACCACAGATTAGTGCCAAGAAATTATGGAGAAGCAATTGAACAAAAGGAATGGAAAGAAGCCATTGAAAATGAGCTAAGAGCTATGGAAACAAATCAGACTTAGTATGAAGATGAACTTCCAAGAGGAAAAAGGGCAGTGAGTTCTAAATGGATTTTCACCATCAAATACAAAAGTAATGGTGATGTGGAGAAATACAAAGCAAGGCTGGTTGGAAGTGGGTTTACTCAAACTTATGGATTGAGATTTGTGGCAGATGGATGTCAAGAATGCATTTCTTCAAGGTGAGCTAGAAGAAGAAGTGTATATGCATCCACTTCCTGGTATTGAAAATTCAATAGCCAAAGGGAAAATGCTTAGACTTAGGAAAGCTATATATGGACTCAAGCAATCCCCAAAAGCATGGTACCAAAAACTGAGTTCAACATTAATGTCAAGAGGTTTCAAATGATTTGAAGGTGACCATACTCTCTTCACACTTCAAAGCCAAGAAGGTATCATTGTTATTCTTATATATGTGGATGATATCATCATATATGGTAGTAATAAGGTTGGAATTCAATCCACTAAGCTATTCCTAGAATATGTGTTTGATATCAAAGATTTAGGTGAACTAAAGTACTTTCTTGGGATAGAGGTTTGTAGATCCAAAGATGAATTGTTCCTATCACAAAGAAAGTACACTCTTGATTTACTAAGTGAAACAGGAAAGTTAGTTCGAAAACCACTCAAGACAACACTTGAGGAAGGCTATAAGGTCATTAGAGAGGGGGAGATTGAAGAAAAGCCTTTTGAGGATCAACATCAATACCAAAGGGTGATTGGTAAGCTTATCTACCTAACCATCACTAGGCCTGATATTTGTTTTGCTCTGAATCAGGTTAGTCAATATATGCAATCTCCCAAGATGCATCATTGGAACATGGTAGAAAGAATCTTGAGATATCTAAAGGGTGCTCCTGGCCAAGGGATATGGATGGGATGCAACAAGAATACATAAATTGTTGGCTATTGTGATGTAGATTGGGCAGGAGATAAAGTGGATAGAAAATCCACGACCGGTTATTGCACATTTATTGGAGGAAACCTAGTAACTTGGAGAAGCAAGAAACAGAAGATAGTATCATGTTCAAGTACTGAGGCTGAATATAGAGCCATGAGGAAGCTTACAAATGAGCTAACTTGGCTAAGAGGATTACTAGAGGATTTGGGCATTGAAGTTAAGACTCCTATCACAATGCATTGTGACAATCAAGCAGCAATTCACATTGCATCCAACAATGTGTTTCATGAGAGAACAAAGCATATTGAAGTGGATTGTCAATGAAAGAAAGTGAGAATCAAGAACCTAATCCATGGTGGATTAATTCGAGGTTGAAGATTTGAGAGAAAAGTGTCAGAGAAGAAATGATTTTCATTCCATAATTATTCGGCGGCCATTACATAGTTTATATAGGGATCCTTAGACAAACCTAGGATCACCTAAAAATATTAACAATCTAATTACCTAGGTGAAATAAATCAAATCTTGGTAAAAAGGTAAAATCATAATCGCACACGCGTACAGTCCGTACGCGGGACCCTTAGCCGTCATCGTATCTTTTGGGCCAATGGTGGGATCCTCGGCCAATCTTCATCCAACGGTCATAACATGAAGTCTAGAATCTTCTATGCTTCAAATAGCTCGAGTGGATCCGGTTTGGTAGTCGAATCCTGAGAATATGCCGAGAATCCTTATCTTCAGAAAATATTCGCATGTTTTGAGTGAACCACGCGCATATATGTCTTCCGGTACTATCAGTACATATCGGCTTGGGTGTCAGTCGACGCTTCGCATTGTCCTTCGTTCCTAGCCTAGTTTTCCGCATCCGTTTAGTAGGCCTTGTTCTGATAGTCCGCATTGTCCTGATGGCTCGATACACGCATCAGCTTACCCGATAAGGCCCAATTGCTTGTGTGGCTTGTTCCAACCCAATTCCCATAATGCGCATGTCTTGATAGTCCGACCATGCGCATCTTTACCCGAACTAACCCGATTGTCCGTATAGCTTGATATGCATGTTCTGATACCCGATCACGGGCATTCTAACCCGGCTCGGTCCGATTGTCTGTATGTCCCGATATGCTTGTTCTGATAACTGACCATGCGCATTCTCACCCGAATTGGCCCGATTGCCCGTATGGCTTGATATGCTTGTTCTGATAACTTGTGATCCACGTCTTCGGCCTATGCTCATATTTTCACCATTTTCCAATTCTGATACTTTGGCTTGGGAAGACTCCCAAGTCTCAACACTCCCCCCTCAAGTTTAACCGTGATGAATGGTTCAACTTAGATTTTTGAAGTCCAAGCCTCATTAAAACCTTTAGAGAGAAAACCAATTGAGATAAAACTCCTTAAAGGAAAAAGGGTACAAGGCTCCACGGTAGGGAAGTCTTACTCCTCTCCAATGCTTGTGAGTCCTAATCTTCCATATAAGGACTCACAAACTTTGGTGCTGGCTGCCTTTGTAAAGATATAAGCCAGTTGGTCCGAGCTTCGAGTATAACACAGAAGAATAATTCCTAGCTCTAATGCCTGCCTCACTTTATGACAGTCTACCTCAATGTGCTTCGTCCTTTCGTGAAAGACATTGTTTACTTTGCTTCTGCGCTTTAGCATGAGACAGTCTACTGCTTCTTTCTCCTCCATGTCACAAGGTTGCCACCAATGAAGGTGCAATATCCGGTCGTAGACTTACTATCATTTCTATCCCCGGCCCAGTCTGCATCACAATAGCCCACTATTTCCATGTTGTTGTTGTGCCCCATCAAAAAACATTGACAAGGAGGTCCTTTTAGATATCTTAGGATCCGGTCTATCATGTTCCATTGGTGCATTTTGCGACTTTGCATGTGCTGGCTCACCTGGTTCACAGCAAAGCAAATGTCAGGCAGTGTGATTGTTAAATAGATCAACTTACCAACCATCCTTCTATATTGCTGATGGTCCTTGAATGGTTCGCTTCCATCCTCCTACTCTCTCATTACTTTGTAGCATCTTCAAGGGGTGTTTTGCAAGGTTTGGCTCCAAGTTTTCCTGTTTCACATAGTAAGTCAAGAATGTATTTCCTTTGAGATAGAAAGAGACCTTTCTCAGATCTACAAATCTCTATCCCTAGGAAATACTTTAGTTCTCCCTAGTCCTTAACATCAAATACTGATTTTAAATGTTCCTTTGTAAGTTGAATACCTACCTTGTTATCCCCTGTGATGATTATATCATCGACATATATAAGGATGACAACCTTACCTCTTTGGTTGGATTGAATTAAGAGTGTGTGGTCACCTTCTGATTTGTTGAACCCTTTTAATATGAGGGTTGAACTTAGTTTGTGATAACATGCCCGAGGTGATTGTTTAAGGCCATAAATGGCCTTGTTGTGCCTAAGGACTTTCCCTCGGCCAATTGTAGCTTCAAGACAAGGTGGTGGACGCATATAGACTTCTTCTTCTAAGTCACCTTGAAGAAAAGCATTCTTCACGTCCTTTTTCCAAAGATCCCACTTTAGATTAGTGGCTATGGTCATGATAACTCTAATTGTGTGCAATTTTTCAACCGGAGCAAATGTGTCTATATAGTCTTCACCATAAGTTTGGGTGAAGCCTCTAGCGAGTAACCTAGCCTTATGTCTTTCAATGTCCTCATTTCCTTATACTTTAGAGTAAACACCCATTTAGAGGTCACTGCCTTCTTGCCGTTTGGAAGGTCTACCTCTCTCCAAGTGTTGTTGTGATTCATGGCTTTAAGTTCATTTTCAATTGCCATTCTCCATTATTTGGTTTCGATGGCCTCATTGTATGAACCTGGCACTTGGGATTGATCCATCTTTCTAGTAAAGACTTGATGGCTCTTGGAAAAGTTTGTCATTGAGAAAAAACTTGGAATTGGGTGAGCTACTGCTTCATTGTTGTAGTAGACTCTAGTGTTTTTCCAATTCGAAGGAGGATACTTTATCCTTCTACTTCTCCTTAGGACTGGTTCCTCTAGTTCTATTATAGGTTCTGGTTCTTGAATCAATCCATCTTGGTCATGATCATGAAAAGGTGAATCTTGAGTCATTTCTTCATTTAGCCCAACTTCTTGTGATTCTAATGAAGATTAATCTTGATACCCCCTTTCATGGTCAAGATGGATAGGAGCTTGATTTGGTGTAGCTTGATCATTGTTGGCCAAAGGTGTTCTTGTAGCTACCCCAAGGTTTTCCAAGATCCTTTTTAGATTTTCGGCCCTATCCGAGCATGATGTAGAAAGATCCTTTAGATGATCCCAATTCTTTTCATTAAATAGGCCTTTGTTTCCATAAACTTCACATCCCTTGATACTAAGACTTTCCTTGTCTCGGGAACATAGCATTTATACCCCTTGTGGTTTTGTGAGTACCCAATGAACATGGCTCTTGTACTCTTGGCATCTAGCTTCGTTCGTTGGTGACCTAGTATGAACACAAAAAAAACGCAACCAAAAACTCTTAGATGTTTTAAAGATGGTTTATGTTTGTTAAGAATTTGAAAAGGGGAGATATTTTGAATATTTTGTGTTGGAGTTCTATTGATGAGGTAGCAAGCTAATGTGACCGCATCACTCCAAAAAATCTTAGGAAAATTTGCATGGAACATCATGGACCGAGCAATTTCCATTAGGTGCCTATTCTTCCTCTCGGCCACTCCATTTTGTTGTAGAGTGTAGGGACACCTTGTTTGGTGGATTATGCCATGCTTATTAAGATGTTCGTGGAATAAGTGGCTAGTATATTCCCCTCCAATATCCGATCTAAAATTTTTAATTTTAGAGTTAAAATGGTTAGCAATATATGATTGAAAATTTAAAAAGGCTTCAAATTCTCTATATTTAGATGGAAGTAAAGTAAGCCAAGTATACTTATATTTTTCATCAATGAATGTTACGAAGTATTTATTGTTCTCCCTTGATATGCAAGGTGAAGTCCAAACATCCGAATGAATAAGGTCAAAAAAAAATTCATACATGGCATTGGACTTAGGAAAAACTTATTTGCAATGTTTACCCAAAATACATGCTTTACAAGTGTCATTAGCAAAAGAAACATTAGGTAACATAAGTTTCAAAGCCCTTGCATGAGGGTGACCTAGTCTAGCATGCCATAACATGTCATTAGATGGTTCAACATAAGATGAAAAAACATAAGATAGAGATAGAGTGGGAGAATGCTTGATGTCTTCAACCACATAGAGGTCTTCCTTAGTTCCTCCCATACCAAGGATAGCACTTGTCTTAATATCCTGAAACCAAACTTCATTAGGCACAAATATCACATTACTATGTGATGTGATCATGGATGGACTTCAAGAATCCGAACCTGAACCGGAGCAGCTTGAACCTGAAGGGAGGATCACAAGATTAAAGGCAAGATAGCTAGCAAATCAAGCCCATGTGATGCTACATTTAGAGCTAGAAGATCAAGCTTGCAACATCTATCAACTGTTTAGGCTTGACATTCCAGAAGAACCAGATCTCTGATCGGTAAGCTAAGTGGGTAATTTATGTACTCTTTTGTCCTTAGTAGAGATTATCACTTTTTCTCGCATTGGGTTTTTGGTCAATCACTAAGGTTTTAACGAGGTAAGTTATTCACTTCATTAAAGCTTTCTGAGAAAAATCTGGCATAGGTAATTTAAAATACTTGGTGTGTAGAGAATAAAATAGTAACTTTCTTTTTTTAGTTTGCAAGACTTGTTGTTCTGTTTTTCAAGTCTTGTTGTTTTTCTTAACTCTTAGTTTTTTTCTGTTAGAGACTTGCACGTCTCGTTGTTTCAGGCTCATGTGCCTTTAAACAAAAAAACATCGATCATTGTTTCTCCTTAGCAAAGTTTTATTCGATGTTTAAGTTTGTTCTTGGAACAATGGAAAAGTCTTTGCTCTTTGGATTTAGAATCCCGGCAATCTATATATGTAAGAGATTCAGAAAGCCTGCACTATCATCATCATTCAAATCGCCTTCAACAACATACCACACTGATTTTTCCATCCATTCCATTCGGTTTTCCATCACAAAAAATCGCACCATCACAAGCCTTTAATCAGAGTTTGATCCAGGATCATATCAAGTGGTATTAGAGCCAACTCTGAACCAAAGGCTAAGAAAATTTTTCTAAACCCTAACTCCCATCGTTACCTACTGTTTTTATCATTAGTTGTTATTGCTTTGTATCGCTATCTGCAACAAATCATTGTTAGGGTTAGGGTTAATAATTGTCTTCGTTAGTTTCTTTGTTTCTTTAGTGCGAATCTGTTTAGAATAGTTAGTTAGGTCGTCTTTTTTATTTTGCTTGTTGTACGAAATTATTTAGTATCTTATTGATGTCTTCTTTCATTTATTAATTGTCTTGTGTAATGTGTCGTATAGTTTTAGGTTGATAAAGTTTTTAGTTTATTGATTATTAGTTTCGTGTATTAGTTAGTATTGGGTCTTTTGTTTAGTTGTTGTGCGCAAGTTGCTAGTTAATTAACTTACTTTAATTGCTGTCTCGTCTTTTTTGCTTAGGTGTGTTCGTTGAGTCTGTTGCTGTTAGCTAGGGTTTGTGTATTATTGCTGTTTTCATTAAGTTGTTTAAGTTAGTAGTAGTTTGCATTTAGATCACCTAGAAATTTTCAGAAATTGGAATTGTCTATGTTTGTTGATTAGTGTTGAGAACCTATTACTTGTGCAAGTTCTTGGTATTTCAGGTACCATGGAACTCTCTGCAGAAGCAATGGAGTCTTTGAACCGGTTGATGAGTCAACAGATGAAAGACAACAATGCAATCCTTCTACAAAAAATAGAGTTTCTCAATGAGAAAGTAGAAACACTGAAGTTAGACAAAAAGAAACAAAGTCACAGTGATGGATATTCATCTCCAATTGTTACACCTTCAGAGTTCAACCGAATTTTCAAAAGAATGGCTAAAGGAAAAGGACACATTGGAGAATCCTCTAGACGAAAAAAAGAAGGTTCATCTTTCAGAACCAAGTCTGGTCCAAAAGTTACAAGGAGTCGTGAGCCACATAATGGATCATATCGTGTGTCTTCTGGGGAAGAAGAGGTGTCGGACCATAGCTATGGTAGCACCATAAGGCATAGAGGTCCGAGACCCAACCGAGGCTTCAATGATCCTGCACATCAGCAGTCGAAGCACATCAAGATCAAGTTCCCATCATTCCTAGGCACGAATGAACGTGAAGTCTATATAAACTGGGAAAGGAAGATGGAATCCAACTTCCTATGCCAAGTGATTTACAACATAAACAAAGTCAAAATCGCTGATTCGGAATTTAATGGTTATGCTTTGTTATGGTGGGAACAGTTGGGAGTTATAAGAGTAAGATCTGGAGAGCCTCCCATAACTACTTGGGATGAGCTAACGGTTCAGATGAGGCGAAAGTTTGTTCCAACTTAGTATCACATAGAGATATTGAGCAACCTTCGCAAGCTAGTACAAGTAACAAGAACCGTTCGGGATTACTTCCAGGAGCTTGAAACTTTCTTGGTTAGAGCTAATCTAAGCAAAGGAGAAGATGTGTTCATGTCACGGTTCTTAGGAGGCCTTAACCGAGACATTCAAGACAAGTTGGAGCTTCAGATGCGGGGTCATCTGGTAACGGGTGGATATCGTGGTGTCAGGGAATGTAGATGCGGGGCATCTAATTCCAGAGAGGAAGCAACCTTCTGGCATTGTGAGATGACTCAGTTAAACACAAGTTAGGGTTGAATGACCGTACCAGGGGTCAAGAGACCCTAGACGCGGGAGGACGCTGTTAAGGGCCTCGATTGGTGATTAATCGTCTGCGAGGTGAAGGGGTCATTCCCCCTCGTAGAGCCTACAGGTGGAGGGTCAGCCGCTTATGCTGCATAGGGACCTTGTTTAATAACGTATATGTGAGCTCTAGGGTCACTTTACTGAAACTATATGCTTGATTTAGGCTTAGACTGTGTGGTTGATTGATAGTAGTTTGTAAGTGATTGTGGGTTTTTGGATCCCCCTTCACTGAGTATGCTCTCCCATGAGTTTACTCACCCCCGCTTCCCTTCTATTCTCTATTTTCAGGTGTACATAACGAGTGGACTAAGTTGGATTCTTGAAGTGCTGGATTTGGGAGGTTTCGTTTTTAATGTTTCAGAATAAGTCTTATGATGTTTTAAAATATTTCATTATATGGATTTAATGTTTCATTTAGTACTCCATTTATTTTGGATTTCATTATAAGAGACCTTTCGTTTTCTAAATTTGTGTCAAAAAACGACTCTACCGTTTAGACGCTAGTGTTGAGTTTTGAGAGATTATCTCATAGAGAATGAACAGAATCAAGTGAGAGTGTAAGAGCTTGTGTGAGACAAATTTTGAGTATAAGAGAGAATGAGAGTATATTGAAGAATGGGATTATTTTTCTCAACTTAATGTTTTACAAGATAGCGTTAGGCTCATATTTATATATATTACAAGATCATGAAGCCCTAAAAACCTTAAAGAAATCGCCACAAACATTTGAAAGAAATGAGGGACTAATGTTGCAATTGTTTGAATATTCTTGCTTTTGCTTTTTCTTTTGAGGCCACATGGAGAATCTTGTCCAAAACGAATCTAGCCCATAATATGGCTTTGTTCATTTTGAAGGCTCCTTTGTCTTTTAGACATGTGCAAAATTAGTCTCCCCATTCTTGCACTTCCTGAAGGTGGGAGTACTTATTTTGCACATAGTCATTCTTTTTCCCTGAAGCTTGCACAAGAGATGTTTAAGTGTATTCTAGATTGTACTAATTTTGCACATCCATAATCTTGTACTAATACACAAGATTTGTACATCCCATAATCTTGTCTTGGCTTCATGTCTTGAGTCTCTAAACTTTGTTTATTGATTTTGCACATCTTCATAACTTGCCTTGATATTGCACATCTTCTGAAAAATGGCTCAGGGTCTTTGGATTTGATGAGATCTTTATATTTTCAAATGATATCTTCATTTTATCACTCCCCCTCAAGCTTAACTTAATGGAAACGGGCTAAGCTTGGAATCAAGAAGATCTACCTCATTAAAAAACTTAAAGAAAAAAACCTCATGGGATAAAACTTCACTAAGGGAAAAAGAATATAAACCCTCAAGATTAGGGGTTCTTCATTTCAATACTCCCCCTCAATCTTTAACCTTGATGAATGGTTTAAGATTAGAACCATAAAGATCTACCTCATTAAAAACCTTGATATGTAAAACCTCTTTGGGATAAAACCATATCAAGGGAAAAAGAGTATAGTCTTATGGTTAGGGGATTTGGCCAACTCTTTTATGACTTTTAGGTCTTTGGATATTTTCTTCATCTTTATAATCTACTCTTCTGGTCTTCTCATGAGAAAACCTTCTTGAAGTAGAACTATCCTTGTTGGGTTATTGTCCCATACTTCAATAACCGGCAGAATCTGCCAGATTCGTTCATCGGTTTTAAATAGACCATAACACCTTGATCCTTACAGATTTATGGTCCGGTCGACCTCCTTTAGACTCATTTTTGAGTCTAGTGTTCAGAAAAATTAATTTCAAGTCTTTTTTCCTTCTGGTTTTGACAGAAACTTCGAAATACTGGACCTATGTCCGATATTTTCTACTTCTGCCTTCTTCAGTTTGAAACTCTTATAAATCCTTCATCCGAACTTTGATTAGGATGAATCCACTTGGATATTTTTAATTCTTGAGTATAGGTTCCATAAAATCTTCCTTTTTGTCAATCACCCTATTGGTTTGATCAGAAACTGTTTTGGAGTGCACATGTGTCTATTCTGCCCACTTCTCAAATTTGACCATCACATGCAATGCATTGCTTTGGTCTTCATGGTTATTATAAGACCCTTTTCCTTTGTTCTCTTCTGATTTTGGCTTCATGATCCATTAGTCCCATCTTGATCACATTAATATGATCATCCTTCAATCCAAATGTGGAATGTTCGGCCAAAATTTATCCCATGGCTATAAATCTTCTTCAAGAGTCTTCCCCACTTCAAATGTCTCGAGAAAAATTGATTTGGTTGATAGTCCATTGGTTTTGCTCGAATCTTCAAATGTTTGAAGTTTCTTGATGGTTATCATGAGCCATGCGCATAGTTGGCTCGAGTATGCGCATGGTTCCAATTGTGAGTTAGTCGTTTGTCCAAAACTTGTCCAACGACTCTACTTCTTCGTTTGGGATTTTCCTTATCCAAAATATCCCATGTTAACTGATTTTAGTGGTTGGGTTGTTGAATTTGGCCGAGAGTCCCTTATCGTGAAGTTCCTCGATAGTGGCTAATCTATTACCCAATTCTGGCCCGATGGCTCGATGATGTACAAAGATTTGGCCCGATGGCTCGATCTTGACAACTTGGCCTGATAGCTCGATGTTGCACACAACTTGGCTCGATGGCTCGATGTTATTCAAAACTTGGCTCGATGGCTCTATCTTGACAACTTGGCCGGATAGCTCGATGATGCACACAATTTGGCCCAATAGCTCGATGTTCTTCAAGAACTTAGATCGATAGCTCGATCTTGAAAAATTGACCCGATAGCTCGATGTTGTTCTCAAAAGATGGCTCGATGGCTTGATGTCACAACTTGGCCCGAAAGCTCGATCTTGAAAACTTGGCCAGATAGCTCGATGTTGTCATTTAAAAAATACCTCGATGGCTTTCCTTTTGGCTCGATAGCTCGTTGATCATGCAACTTGGCCGAATGGCTCAATGATGCACAAACTGGCCCGATAGCACTGTGGAACATAATTTTTGGCCGAAATCTCTTCTTGATGCTTCTTTTGGCCGAGACCTATCTTTGGCCGAGAAACCTTGATCATGAGTGTTTCTCGATTTCCTCCCTTCATGATTAAGGTGGAGAGTTATCTACACATCAATCAACCAAACATCCATTAGTATATGATGCTAATTATCATTCAAATTGATTATATGCAATGAATTGCAAAAGAAAGCAACTTAAGCAAGAAATCTAGATTTTCTAAACATCAATGACTAAGAGCTTGAGAATAGACTTTTGCAAACATTTCATGCAACCAAAAAGAACATTTTAAGCTCATCTTTTAAGTGAGTATAGATTTAAGATTCTTTTATGTAGGAATAATAAGCATGTGAGAACAAGCTAGAACTTTTAGCCTAGACTTTAGCCATAAGAATACATCAAACATAAACCTTTTGAATCTACCCTAGACAGAATTTAACCATATCTAGAGCATTTTAAGCAAAACCATGATCATAGATGCATAAACATCTTAAGGCAAATTCCAATAGCTAGCTAAGCAAACATATCAAGATATTCTAGACAATCTTAAATGCTTTGAATATGATAATAAATGCAAAGCTTAATTTTCAAGGAGATTTGAGTTTAGAATTTGGCCATTAGCCATTCGATACACTTTGGCCAAATTGGCCTTTTTAGGTGGGGTTGGTGAATTTTCATGAAACTCCCCCTCACCTTTAAAGATTCCTACAAGAAATAAAAGTAAAGTAGTTAGTCCATTATATGAGACTTTCAAGAGAATAGGTGGTTCATCATGGTTAACCATGAATCATATCCAAAATGTTATGCTAGGATTTTGGATTCATCATGAGCATAGCTCAAGGCTCTCAACCTACAACATAACAAGGATAAATTTAAGATATTTTCTAAGTGTTATGGATTCATCAAAGACCAAAGGAGTTATCCTTTATTATCCTTGGTTCTCACACATTAGACTTTTTGAAAGAACCCAAGTGTTTGGATTCATCAAGGACCAAAGAATTTTACTCTTTCTCATCCTTGGCTCTCACACTATGGTTTTTAAAACAGTTTTGAAATGGCCACAATGGACAGAGAAGAATTTTGGAAAGGACCACGGTCCAAGTCCTAAGCCGAGACAACTTTTGGTCAAGACTTAGGCTTATAACACAAGACCGAAACTACTTTAGAGAACTTGGCCAAAGATTTTGATCTTGCTGAGACTCGATCTAATGCCAAAGAGTAACTTGGCCCAAGCTTGTCTCGGTATTACAACTTAAGGACAATGCTTGATGCATTGTTTTCAACAACTTTTAGGCCATTCTTGAGATGGTCTAGACAACTTAGCAGAGACAAGTGAGGTCCGAAGAGTAACTTGGCCTTTTCTTTACTTGGTTTTCCTTTAGCCGAAGAGTAACGTGGCGTAAATTTCTGATTTTGGTTGAGACTAATACCGAAGAGCAACTTGGTCATAGTTCAAGCTTATTCTACATTTTGATCAATATGACTAGATCGTGGATCCTTTAACCAAAACTCTAGATCATATTGTTAAGACCAACCAAAGAGCAACTTGGTTGGACCATTATAACCGAGCCACTTGGCCCAGTTTTCTCAATTACCCGAGACTAAGATTAGGATCGAAGAGTAACTTGTCCTTAACTTGACTCGGTTTAAAAACAAGCCAACATAAGCCGAAGAGTAACTTGGCTAATGTTTGACTAAACATGGCTTAACAACTTTAGTCAATCTTGGGTATGGCCGAGACTAAAGTATGGTCCGAATAGTAACTTGGCCTAACTTTTTTCGACTCATCCTAGTAAAACAAGTTCGAAAAACCAGAGGCTAAACCTCTAATAATTTGGAAACCGATTAAAAAAGGATTTTGGATTCAACAAGCTACTTTAAAGTAGCTTGGTCCCAAAACCCATTCGGATTCATCATCATCTCAATGGTTCTCCTTGGATTTTGGGTTCATCCTGCTTTTGGATTCAACATGGCATTAAACACTTATAAAAGTGAAATGTCCATGGTTATCTTTTTAAACAAGGATTTTGGATTCAACATGTTCCTTTTGTTTATTTAAACAAAAGATACAAAGTTCTCTATCCTTTGGACATAATGGATTCAACATTCTTCTTGAACTTATGAAAGTAAAGAAGTCATGGATCACATTCAATATAAAACCAGGGGTTTTCTCCCTTGAGAAGCTAAGATTCATCAGGTTCTTAAACTCATAAGACTAAAGAAATCATGGTTATTCTCTTTCAAATATTCGGATTCAACATAATCTCTTATGTTTTGTATATAACAAAGAGACTATGGATCTCTTTAACCAAGACAGATTCTCATGACTTTTAAGCTTATGTAAGCAAATAAATCAATGTTGTTTCTTGATTTTAAAGAAGGGTTTTTTCCCTTGGGGATTTGGATACATCATGAGCTTGGATTCAATAAGAACAAAGCTTTCATGGTTCTCTTCCCTTTTTTTGGATTCAGCATGAAACTTGGACTCACAAGAGACAAGCTTTCATGGATCTCTTCTCTAAAGAGATGCAAGAAGATGATTCATCAAGCCCTTTCACTTCCACCCATAAGGGCAAAGTCCCACTTGTAAACAAGCTTTAAAGAACTTGGTTCCTCTTTCTTACATCTCAAAACCGAATGAAAACATTAAAAACATAAGCTTTTAGCTTCAAAACAGGTTTTCAAACAATTTTAAACCCATTAAAATGACCAAAGTTTGAAGCTTTAAGCTTCAAACTTATGAAAAACCGATTTGACAAAAACCAGAAACTGTTTTTACCGATTAAAACTTTGTAAAATCATTTACAAACAAGAAACTAAACTAAAGAAGCCATAGAATGCGGAAGCTTGAGAGGTTAAGGAGCTTATGCTCTGATACCATGTTGAGTTTTGAGAGATTATCTCATAGAGAATGAAGAGATCAAGTGAGAGTGTAAGAGTTTTTGTGAGACAGATTTTGAGTATAAGAGAGAATGAGAGCATATTGAAGAATGGGATTATTTCTCCCAACTTAAAGTTTTAAAAGATAGCCTTAGGCTAATCTTTATAGAGATTACAAGATCATGAAGCCCTAAAAACCTTAAAGAAATCGTCACAAACATTTGAATGAAATGAGGGACTAATGTTGCAATTGTTTGAATCTACTTGCTTTTTCTTTTGGGACCACATGGAGAATCTTATCCAACATGAATGTAGCCCATAATATGGCTTTGTACATTTTGGAGGCTCCTTTGTCTTTTAGACATGTGCAGAATTAGTCTCCCCATTCTTGCACTTCCTGAAGCTTCCTGACGGTGGGAGTACTGATTTTGCACATAGTCATTCTTTTGCCCCGAAGCTTGCACAAGAGATCTTTAAGTGTATTCTGGATCGTACTAATTTCTTACATCCAAAATACACAAGATTTGAACATCCCATAATCTTGTCTTGGCTTCATGTCTTGAGTCTCTGAACTTTGTGTACTGATGTTGCACATCTTCTTAACTTGCCCTGATTTTGCATATATTCTGAAAAACGGCTCAGGGTCTTTGGATTTGATAAGATCTTTATATTCTTCAAATGAGATCTTCATTTTATCAGTTGGGTCGGGTTGTTATACAAAGTGTCAATGATTATAAACTAACTCCTATTACTTTTGCTGGAAGGAATGATCCAGGAGAGTATTTAGATTGGGAAAGGCGCATAGAAAATATTTTTGAATAGGCTGAACTTAGATGTTAGAGATGAATCTACCATGGATCAATTCTTACACGGTTTAAATGCGTAGATTGCTACACAAGTAGAAAGGCAACCGTACCAAAACCTTGAAGAGTTGTTCCAACTTACTATCCGAATTGAGCTGCAACTCAAGAAACCAGTAAGAAAGCCAACCATTGAGAAGAAAGAAAAACTAATATAAGACTATGGGGAAAGTTTTTGGCTGCGGTATGAGAACAAACACGCTCTCTCGTGCTGGTTCAGTGGGTGAGGGTGAATCGATATAGGATCAAACAAGGTGACTATAACGCTCTCTTGTAGGATCAAAAGATAGAAGTGAGGATGGATCGAACGCACCACATAGACTATGGAAGGATCTCCGATACAGCGGGCAAGCTCTCCCAATGGTGAATCCACAAACTAAGGACAAAAACTTAAATCTCTAAAAGTACCACTTGAAAGAGAGGAAAATGCAACTCTATTAATCAACAAAAAAGTTAGAGGTTTACAAGGCTGCAAGGGAACCTTATCTAATGGTTCTTCAGCTTATGACCTAATTAGGTCGACACAAATTCAAAACAAAGACTCAAAACAACAGGACTTGCAAAATAAAACAACAAAGTGTTTAAACACACAAAACATAAATGTTTGCAAACTTAAAATAAAATAAACCAAAGTGTTGTAGACTCTCTAGAGGTAGAAATATGGTACTTAGAACCCTTATAAAAATTAGATAAAATCAGTTTCACATGCATAAATTTTATAAATTGATAATACCCTGATTTTGGCTCGGTTTGTGCAGTTTAGGAGCTGAAATGAATTCTGCTTGTTCTGGTCCGTCCAGCTTGAATCCCTTTGTGAATTCTTATTTTTCTAGTCCCTTTAGGCTTTTAATAGAGCTTTCTTTAAGAATTTCCACATGTTTTGCTTCAGAATCCTGTCCTAACCTTGTTTGCTCTCTAATGGCCAGCTGAATTATACTGAGGGTATCTTCCAGCTTCGGAATGGTCTTGGTGTGATTCTTGTTGTGTTTAGCTCAATTTCCTGTCAAGAAGGTAAACTTACATGTATTGGGTTGAGGTCGGATCTCCTTGACGCTCAAATGGACGAAATTCTCCAGCAACTCTTCATTGAGGTCATCCGAGCTTAAGTTTACTTCTGAATTGTACTTGGTGAAGCCTCAAAGTTCCATTGTTGTTAATAGGGTCTAGACCATGTTATTGAATCCTTCTCTAAGCCTCATAGTCTTTGAACGTGTCATTGGAGCTTCTCTAACTCTAGGTACAAGTTGAGGAACCCAATACCGTGAGCAACAAGTCATCACCAAGGATCTTGCGTGAACCACAAGTCAAGGAGAACCAAGGTAAGTCTCCTTATAGTTTAAACTCAAAAGAAACAGAATGTCATAGATGTCATAAGTTAGGACATTTTGCTGTAACTTGTCCATTTAAATAAGTAGAAAACCTATGACTACTGAGCTAAAACTTAATACAACAATTTATGTTAAAAGTTTAGAAATTTTCAATTCTTGTATAATGACTTGGTCTTTGTCAAAAGGTCTTGTAATAGGTATAATAAAGGAGAAAGAACGAGCATAGCATGAAGAAACATGACAATCAAAGCCCATATGCAAAGGTTTATTCAAAGCGGCTCAAGTTAAGCCTAAGGTACAACCAGAAAAAATATGTGTGCCTGAGCCAGAACGTACTGAACCACTTAAGGATGTCATAAGCATAAAAAGCAGTGCAGAGGAGTCATTTCATCCTTGCTAATCAAAGAAGAACCACCAGACTCAAACAAACATTTTTTGCTCCCAAGTTAAGTCCCTAAACCATAAAGTTGAATACAAGATTAACTTGCTTTCTCTACGTGCATATTCAAAAATTTTGAGGAAAAAATTTAGTCAAGGGGGAGGGAATGATGTGGACATCCGAACCAAACGAGAATCACTTGGCCAGAATTCCACCTGAATGGTTCAAGGAGAGAAAACAACCAAGCCAACCATGCCAAAGTCAAACAAGGAATTGAAGTTGGAGATTTCATATCAAAACAACCATGAAAAGAAGATTGCTCGAGAGACATTAACCTTGACCCGGACCAAATTAAGAGATAGCCATATACAAAACACCCGATAAAAGCTTCATGGTCCATAGAAGAATCCACTCGAGAATTTCAGCTAAAATTTGAAAGTCACTAGGAAGTGGTTAGTTACATAGCTTTGAATGCAATGCTTGTATACTCAGCACCGTTATCTGAGCTGAAAATTTTATTCTTGGAATTGAAGTGATAGTTACATAGCTTTGAAAGTTTTTAAATGCATCTTGCACCCTATCCTTAGAAGGCATTAAGGTCAACCATGTATACTTTGATTTTTCATCAATAAAGGTAACAAAGTACTTAAGATGATTCCTAGATTCACAAGGTTCTGTCCAACCATCTGAATGTACTAAATAAAAGGAATTTTCATTAATAGTTCTAGACTTAGGGAACATGGATCTACAATATTTCCCAAGTATACAAGCTTCACATTCATTATTACCAAAAGATACATTAGGCATTATAAGATTTAAACCTATAACATGAGGATGACCTAATCTAGCATGCCAAATAATATTTTTCACATTAGCATTAACATTAACTGAAAAACCAGAATGCAAATAAGGGTTTTTCATGTGATCTCCAAGCTCATATAACCCTTCTTTTGTTTCTCCTTGGATTTTCCTTGTCTCAATAACCTGAAAAGAAACATTGTTAGGACTGAAAATGACACTACAATTCAGATCTTTAGTAACTTTACTCACGGACAAGAGGTTCAATGTAAAATTTGGCATATATAATACCTTAGATGGTGATGTGATCATAGACGAGCTTGAACCTGAACCAGATCTTGAACCAGAGCAGCTTGGACCTGAAGAAAAGATCACTAGATATAAAGCAAGAGAGTTGGCGCAACAAGCCCATGTGATGCTTCATTCGGACCAAGAAAATCAAGCCTACAAACCATACCAGATGTTCAGTATTATCAACCCACAAGAACCAGATATCTAACCAGTCAGCTAAGTGGGTAATTCATGCACTCTTTTGTCCTTAGTAGAGATGGTTGTCTTTTTATCCCACCTTGGGTTTTTGGCCAATCGCTAAGGTTTTAATGAGGCATGTTATCCACTTTCGTTAAAGCTTTCTAAAAGTATGTCTGGCATAAGTATTTTACATACTTCGCGCATGACAATAAAAAGGCTTTTAGAAGCTTTCCTATTCAAGGCACTTCTAGAATCTTTCCTTTTATTTTACAAGACTTATTGTTTTTCTTAAGACTCTTGTTGTTTTTCCTTTAGAGGCTTGCACGCTTCGTTGTTTTGGGCTATGTTGCAAAGCCCTAGGCGCATGTGCCTTTAAGAACAAGCCATTGACACCTTCTTTGTTTTCAGCCTGTTTTATGACAAAAATCAGAGTGTTTTCAGAAACATTAATCAAAATCTTGCTCATTGGATTGAGAATCTCGGTTACTTTATATCCGTAAAGGATTCAAAGAACCTGCGTTCTTCATTGACTATTCCATAAGTCAATCAAGTTAATTCATCGACATTCTATCCATATTCACCACAAATCATCCTAATTCCCATCAAAGTCATAATTGGCCAAAACTAGACCAAGTCTCGGCCTATACCGCAAACCCGACGCATCCGAGCATCATACAAGGCCGTGACCCGCATCCTAGTCCTGTCTGGCTGCTTCTTCCAAGTCCCAAGCTACTCGTGTCCATTTATCGTTCCACCAGACCCAGCCGGCCCGTTCCTGCGAGCCCACATCCCACCCGACAGTCTGCATAAGCCATCCATCCGCTTAGTTGAAGTCTGAACGAATTATTGCCGAGCCCATTGCTTGTTTGTCGAGCCTTTCACGAGAGTTTTGATCCAGGATTACTTCAGGTGGTATCAGAGCCAACTCTGTACCAAAGGCTGAGCAAAATCCTAAACCCTAATTTCCTTTTTTATTTATTTTGTTAATTTTCGTTTAAGAACCCTAGGTTGCATCTAGAACTGATTTAATCGCTGAAAATATTAAAGAATCTGAATCTTGAATCAAATTTGGGCAGTAAACTGATTAATTTAGTTTTCTGCATATAGATAATTTAGATTAATCATAATTATTCAACCAAAAATCAATTTTTATATGTTTGTGGATTGAACTGGTAAGAACCTATTACTTGTGCAAAAGTTTCTTGGTATTTCAGGTACCATGGAACTTTCAGCATAAGTTATGGAGTCTCTGAACAAGTTGATGAGTCAACAAATAAAAGACAACAATTATGTTCTACTACAATAAATCGAGCTACTTAATGAGAAAGTTGATAAAATGAAGCTTGATAAAAAGAAAAGAAGTCGAACTGATGGTCACTCATCCTCATCTCCTACACCCTCGGAAGATAACCGAATCGCTAAAGGCAAAGCGCACATTGGAGATACATATAAATGATCTAAAGGAGGTCCTAGTTTTAGAACTAATCCTGGTCCAAGAATGCCTGGAGGCCGAGAGTCTTCTTTTAGAGGCAAAGATCATCAAACCCGAGAACCAAACCGAAGCTTCATTGGGACAGATCATGAGTACTATGAAGGTGAAGAAGAAGTTTCGGACCATAGCTATGGTAGTACTATCCGACCTAGAGGTCCGATAAGGCATGACCGAGACTTCATTGATCCTGCATATCAACAATTGATACATATCAAGATCAAGTTCCCATCGTTCCTAGGCACTAATGAACTCGAAGCCTACCTTGACTGAGAAAGGAAGATGGAGTCAAACTTCCTATGTCAAGGAACCTACAACATCAACAAAGTCAAAATAGCTGTTTTTGAATTCAGTGGTTATGCATTGTTGTGGTGGGAACAACTGGGAGTCATTAGATCAAGGTCTCGAGAGCCTCCCATAACCACTTGGGATGAGCTAACGGTTCTGATGAGGCGAAAGTTTGTTCCGGCCTATTACCATCGTGAAATATTGAGCAAGCTACGCAAGCTAGTTTAAGGAACAAGAACCGTTCGAGACAACTTTCAGGAGCTTGAGACCTTACTAATTCGTGCATACCTAAATGAAGGCGAAGACATGTTTATGTCTCGGTTTTTAGGGTGCTCAACCGAGATATCCAAGATAAGCTAGAGCTTCAAAGTTATCATGATATTGAAGAGATGGTTCATAAAGCTAAACTAATCGAAGCTCAGAACAAGAGACGGTTTACTAAACCAAGCTTTACACCAACAGCCTCAAAACCGAAGGAATTCTCCAATAATGGGCCTAGTTTCAATCCGAAACCAAATCATCCTAGAGAAGAAAACAAAAACGCTGAGGTAAAACCGAGAACTGGAACTAATCTAAGCAATACTCGGTGTTTCAGGTGTCAAGGCATGGGACATTACTCAAGAGAATTTCCCAACATGAAGGTATTCCTTCTCAGAGACGATGGAGAGATAATTCCTCAAGAGGAATCAAACAATGGATCCAAAACTGAAGAAGAAGAAGCATCTGCATCTGTAGGAAAACTTCTGGTTGCAAGATAAACTCTGAGTGTTTAGAATCGGCCTGAAGAAACATGTCAAAGGGAGAATCTATTCCACACTCGATGCTTCATACAATCCAAAGTCAGTTCGTTAATCATCGATGGTGGAAGCTGTACAAATAAAGCAAGTGAAGTCATGGTTTAGAAGCTCAACCTGAAGACTATTCCTCATCCACATCCATACAAGCTCCAATGGCTTAATGATGGAGGAGCTCTGACCTTAACACAGCAAGTGCTACTCAATTTTTCTATTGGAAAATATGAAGACAAAGTACTCTGTGATATGCTACCTATGGTGTCAAGCCATGTTTTGCTGGGCAGGCCTTGGTAGTCTGATCGGAAAGTCATACATGACGGGTTCACTAACAAGCATAGCTTACTAGGCAGGCCTTGGCAGTCTGATCGGAAAGTCATACATGACGGGTTCACTAACAAGCACAACTTCGAATTAAAGGGCAGAAGAATCACGCTGGTTCCACTCACTCCTACTGAAATCTATCAAGATCAAATGCAAGTCAAGCAAAAGGAGAAGGAGAAAATTTCGACCAGCCTCTACATAAACCACAATGAGTTTTCTAAACTCTATGACTCTGAGCTTACATGTTTATAATTTATCTGTAACGATACTGTTGAAATCACAAACAAATCACAGGAGTTACCTAGTGCGATGAATGAATTATTGCAGGAATATAGCGATGTCTTTCTTGAAGAGATTCTGCAAGGTCTTCCTCCAAAACGTGGAATAGAGAATCAGATCGATCTAATTCCTGGTTTTGCTCTACCAAACCGCCCAACATATCTCACCAATCCAACCGAGACGAAAGAACTCCAGAAGCAAGTAGAAGACCTCCTCAGTAAAGGTCAAATCCGAGAGTCTCTAAGCCCATTTGATGTCTCGGTTCTGCTCGTACCGAAGAAAGACGAATCATGGCGAATGTGCGTGGATTGTCGCGCAATCAATAACATAACGGTGAAGTACCGTCATCCAATCCCAAGATTGGATGATATGTTACATGAGCTGAGTGGATCTACAATATTCACCAAAATTGATATGAAGAGCGGTTATCACCATATCAGAATGAAAGAAGGCGACGAATGGAAAACAGCGTTCAAGACTAAACAAGGACTATACGAATGGCTGGTGATGCCATTCGGTCTCACAAACGCCCCAAGCACATTCATGCGCCTAATGAATCACGTCCTTAGGAGATTCATCTGAGTATATGTGGTGATATATTTTGATGATATCCTCATCTACAGCAAGGGTTTGCGAGAACATGTAACTCATATTAGATCAGTTTTAGATGTTTTAAGATCTTAAAGTTTATTTGCAAATTGATCGAAGTGCTCATTTTGTACTAATGGAGTTGTATATATAGGCTATGTTGTTAGTGCCAAAGGAGTTAAAGTAGATGACGAAAAGATCAAGGCAATCAGAGATTGGCCGAGTCCTACCAATGTTAGCAAAGTCAGAAGTTTTCACAGATAAGCTGGTTTCTACTAAAGATTTGTGTGTGACTTTAGTACAATCGCAACACCTCTCATAGAGATCATCAAGAAAGACGTTGGATTGAAATGGGAGAAACAACAAGAACTAGCCTTTCAGGCTATAAAAGAGAAGATGATCAATTCACTTGTTTTAACATTACCTGATTTAATGAAAACTTTTGAGATTAAATGTGATGCTTCTGGTGTAGGAATAGGTGCTGTTTTGACTCAAGATAATAAGCATGTGGTGTTTTTAGTGAGAAGCTAGGAGGGTCGACATTGAACTACCCAACCTACGACAAAGAGATTTATGCCATCATTAGAGCTCTACAAGTGTGGCAGCACTATCTATGGCCTAAAGAATTCGTGATCCACACAGACCATGAATCACTGAAGCATCTCAAAGGTCAGCAGAAGTTGAACAAAATACATGGTCGATGGATTGAGTTCGCTGATGCATTGTCCCGATGGTACTCTCTACTATCTACTTTGACGTCTATGATATTAGGCTTTGAGCAAATTCACGAGCTTTATGAAACCTATACAAATTTTAAGGATGCATATGCCAAATGCTCTAAATTTTCTTTTGAGGAGTTTTATGGGCAATTAGGTTATCTCTTCTATTGCAATCGCTTGTGTATTCCTCAAGGATCACTCCGAGAGCTACTAGTGAGAGAAGCTCACGCTGGTGGACTTGCTGGTCACTTCGGTGTAACCAAGACCCTTATTGGATAGATTCTATTGGCCGAATATGAAGAAAACCTTTGAGAGGATTTGCAAAAGATGCGCCATATGCAAGCTCACTAAGAGAATGTCGCAACCTACCGGGTTATATACTCCTTTCCCTATCCCTTCTCAGGCACGGACTGATATTTCTATTATTTTTGTAATTCGATTTCCTCGAACCAAAAATGGTCGAGATTCGGTATTTGTTGTTGTTGACAGGTTCAACAAGATGGTACATTGCATAGCTAGTCACAAAATTGATGATGCTATAAGTGTCACTAATCTATTCTTCAGAGAAGTGGTAAAGCTTCATGGAATGCCTTAGATAATAGTTTCAGACCGCGACACCAAATTTCTGAGCCACTTTTGGCGCACTCTTTGGGCGAAACTAGGAACAAAGCTTGCCTCTTCTACAACATCTCATCCACAAACCGATGGAAAAATAGAAGTCATCAACAGATCGCTATCAACGCTCTTAAGAGCCATGGTCAAAAGCAATCTGAAGGCTTGGGAAGACTGTCTCCCCCACGTGGAGTTTGCTTACAATCACGCTAAGCATTCTTCAACTCTCTTTTCGCCTTTTGAAATTGTTTATGGTTTTAATTCCAATTCCCCTCTAGACTTGATTCCTTTTCTTGAGAAAGAACGTTGCAGTATTGATGGCAAAAAGAAAGCGGAACAGATCTGGAAGCTACATGAACAAGCTAGACTCAATATTGAGAAGAAGACGCATAAATATCAAAAGCATGCCAATAAAGGTCGAAAGAAGATGTAATTTGAAGTCGGCGATTTGGTTTGGCTTCATCTACGCAAGGACAGGTTCCCAGAAGAGAGAAGGTCCAAGATGAAGACGCGAGTTGATGGTCCCTTTGAAGTTATTCAGGAGATCATCGACAATGCCTACAGACTCGACCTAAAAGGGAAGTATCAAACATCAAGTTCATTCAATGTTTCTGATTTGATTCCTTATATTGCAGATTCCAATTTGAGGTCAAATCGTTTTCAAGAAAGGGAGGATGATGTGATCATAGACTAGCTTGAACCTGAACCAGAGCATTAACCAGAGCAGCTTGAACCTGAAGGAAGGATCACCAGATCTAAAGTAAGAGAATTGGCGCAACAAGCCCACGTGATGCTTCATTCGGACCAAGAAGATCAAGCCTGCGAACCATACCAAATGTTCAGGATTATCAACCCACAAGAACCAGATATCTGATAAGTCAGCTAAGTGGGTAATAACTGCACTCTTTTATCCTTAGTAGAGATGGTCGTCTTTTTATCCCACCTTGGGTTATTGGCCAATCACTAAGGTTTTACTGAGGCAAGTTATCCACTTTTGTTAAATATTTTTGAAAGGATGTCTGGCAAAAGTATCTTACATACTTGGCACAAGAAAATAAAAAGGCTTGTAGAAGCTTTCCTTTTCAAGACACTTCTAGAAGCTTTCCTTCTATTTTGCAAGACTTGTTGTTTTACTTAAGACTCTAGTTGTTTTTCCTTAAGAGGCTTGCACGCTTCGTTGTTTTGGGCTATGTTGCAAAGCCCTAGGCGCATGTGCCTTTAAGAACAAGCCATCAACACCTTCTTTGTTTTAAGCGAGTTTTATAACAAAAATCAGAGTGTTTTCAGAAACATTAATCAAATTCTTGCTCATTTGATTGAGAATCCCGGTTAATTTATATCCGTAAAGGATTCAGAGAACCTGCGTTCTTGATAGACTATTCCATAAGTCAATCAAGTTAATTCATCAACATTTTATTCATATTCACCATAAATGATCCTAATTCCCATCACAATTACAATCGGCCAAAACTAGACCAAGTCTCGGCCTATACCGCAGACCCGACGCATCTGAGCATCGTTCCAGGCTGTGACCTGCGTCCTAGTCCTGTCCGACTGCTTTGTCCGAGTCCCGAGCTGCTCCTGTCCGTTTATCATTCCACCAGACCCAGCCGACCCATTCCTGCGAGCCCACATCCCACCCAACAGCCCACATAAGCCATCCATCCGCCTAGTTTAAGTCTGAACCAATTATTGCCGAGCCCATTGCTTGTTTAACGATCCTTTCAGCAGAGTTTTGATCCAGGATCGCATCACATGGCTTATCAAACATATTAAGTTCGCATATGCCTTTAATGGGTATTCTATCTCCATTAGCAATAATAACATTCCCTACAGCTGGTTCTAACTTACTAAGTAATTCAGAATTACTAACCAAATGGTGGGAAGCACTCGAATCAATAACAAGAGGCTAAATAGGATAATGAGTATTATAAGATATACCAGACTTGGAAGCCTCTTTCCAGGCTTTGATCAAGGCATCAAGGTCAGACCTTCTTAGGAACTCATCATTTCCCATATTCATGGCATGATTTCCCATTGGAGGAGGTATAGAGGGTACAAAAGCCATTGAACTTTCTCCTTGAACTTCCCTTTGAGAGACATTATTTTTGAAGTACTTAGAAGTTAACCATTTTGGTTTAAAGTGAGGATGTAAGACCCAACACTTTTCTTTGGTGTGGCCACTCCTCTTGCAATGATAGCATATAAGATTCCTTTTACCTTCATGTATAAAGGTTCCTTTGTTGCTGAACTTACAATGTTGTTGAACCTTACAAGCTTTTGATTTTCCATCCTTAGGAGCTTAAAAATTAGAGTATGGTTAGAAACAAATGGTGAATAACCAGAATGATGAATGAGCTTCAAAATAATTTGGGTGATTTCTAAGAACCAGAATGAAGAGTAAACCAGATTTTAAGAATAGATTGAAGAACCAGATTTAAAGTGAACCAAAATTAGAATAGAATTAACCATAATGATTTTTAGTAAGATACAATTGTATAGGACCTTCAAGGCTCTGATACCATGTTAAATTTCATGAAACCGAATAAATAACATCACGAACACATGAGGAGAAGGAGATGGACGAAAATAGAGAAAGAAAGGATTAGATTCAATTGAATTGATTAGATTGAGGGTTTAAAAGAGCTTAAATAAACAAATACATAGCCCTTTCATGACCTTGCATGGCTTACAAAACATAAAAAGCAAAAAGCGTAAAGTAAAATCACATTTAATGCTGGAAAGTGCGCCTGCTATTTATGCATGTATCTCTTCACTCGTAAGTCTAAAATTGGCTATCTTATATCCATTAGAAAGATAATTTTATTGCCTACAACTTTGATGAAGGACCGGAGCCAAAAATCGTACATGAACTACTTGTAAATTTTGAATCTTTGAATGATAATAATTCTGGCCGAAATTATCTGAAATCATTGATCTTCATTATTCAATAGTAGGGTGGTGTAACTGACTTTGACTAGGTGTCCACTCCAGTGTTCACTTTAGGATCAGCTAGTACATAAATTGTAATATGAGCTTGACTTAGACTCAAATCCCCCTAACTTAAACTACACTGTCCTCAGTGACGCGAGTAGGACGAGTTCTAACAGGTATATCTTGGATACTCCCAAAAAATATGGCAATGACATGTGAAAATTCCTTTGGGTTTTGAATAGATTTCCCTGGGAGTTGGCCATTGGGCTTTGGAGAAAAAAGTGGAAGTAGTAATGCTTTGTAAATAGTTAACCCTTGAGTTTAAAGCTTTAATCTTAGTATTTGTTGCATTAAAAGAAAATTCCATCTTAGTGTTGAGTTCACTAAGCTTCTTAGAAGTTTCCATAGCACCATTTTCTTGACCGTGAAGAAGTTGTTGCAGCATGGCTTCCACACTTGGTTGTTGAGGTTGGTGATGTGGAGCAAAACAAGGGGATGCACTCGGCTAATGAGGTGGCTGGAACCCACTATGAACTTCCTTCTTATGAATAAAACCTTGATTTTTTTGTTGACCATATTAGATGAATGGTTTGGATTGTTGTGAAGGATAAAATTGATCTCGAGGGTTGGCTACATTCTTGCTTATGTAAGGCAGGTTGCCGTTGTTGTTGTAGTTGATGAAGCCTTTGTTGTAGCCATTTTGGTTTTTAATGTGGTTAATCTCTTCTTGGCGAGCATTCACACCATCCTCAACTACAATTTGGTCTTCTTTGAAGCAACTTATCCATTTTATCAATAATAGCTTTTATCTCCTTCTTGAATTTATTTTCTCATTTTCACTACTTGCCCGGACACTCTTATCATAGTCGTCACTGTAATTTCAATTAGATTGAGCTAAGTTCTCCACTAGATCCTAACCTTCATCCACATTCTTTTGCAAAAATTTCCCATTGCATGCAGTGTCAAGTAGCATTCGGATCTTGGGGAAAGCTCCTCTATGTAAAGCGCTAAGAAGGGATTCATTGCTGAATCCATAACGAGGGCACTACTGTCGAGATGAAGATCTCATTGTAATTTATCCTATGGATAATAATAAATAAAGCTCCAGAATGGCCAGTCTACTTAAAGAACATATTACTTAAGAAGAAATAGTCAGACCACTTGGTGACAAATTACTTAAGAAGAAAGAAATAGTCAGTCTACTTGGCGCACCTTTCTATTGAGAAGAATAATAAAGATCAAGGTTATACACAAACATTGGACATAATTGAAGTGATCTTACATTAGAAGATCAATATCAGATTTAGGTGTGTTGTACCATGCTTAATCTGTTAATTAGGAGTCAAGGCATAAGATAAACTTCAGGCAGTGTTCTAGAAGCAATATAGACGTTGGAACGTCAAAGGGAAGAAGTAAAAGGATGATTCTAGCATTAATTACTAGTCTGGCACAAATCAGATTAAATCTGCTTCACCCTTTTATCCAGCATTTTACTTTGTGCTCTAGTACACTCTTTTATCTTGTGTATAATAGACTCACCTTGTATATCTATATTAGGTTGTATGTTCTCATATTGAATTAACCAAGATAGATTTATTCTTCTCTCTAGGGATTTTCGAATTCCCCTCTCTCCCTCACTTTTTCTTCATATGTTCTTCATCTTTTACATGATAAAATGAAGATATCATTTGAAGAATATGAAGATCTCATCAAATCCAAAGACCCTGAGCCACTTTTCAGAAGATGTGCAAAATTAGGGCAAGTTATGAAGATGTGCAAAATTAGTACACAAAGTTCAGAAACTCAAGATATCAAGTCAAATGTGGATTATGAGATGTGAAAAATCAGTGTATTCCGAATGTGCAAAACAATTACAATCCGGAATACATTAGTCAAGCGAAAAGAAGACTTGTGCATTTTAATTACACCGTATGTTCTGAAAATGTTCATGTGCAAATTCAATACATCAAGTCTCAAGAATTACTCAAGATGTGCAGATGGAAGTTTGGGTAAAGTTTAAAGGTTAATATAGCCGTTGGAATGCATCAAGACACAAAAGAGTCTTGGTTCATCATAAGAAAGGTTTGGCTCATACTAAAATTGTCAAAAAGCACTTTTGGTCTATAGAACAAGTCTGCCCAAACGCAAAAGCAAAATGGACACCTTGCATCTTATCCAAAAGTGGTCCTTCAAGACAAAGAAAATATCTTCTCCTTTACCCAAGATGGAGGCTGCGAATTCTTCTAACATTTTAGGGTTTCCTTTACTTTGTAAACTCTGTTTATAGAGCTAAGGCTCCATTTTTAATGTTTAAGTTGGGAGAAAAAAATCCCATTCTTCACTAAATCTCTCTATACTTAAATCTGTTCCAGAAATCATTCTTCATCATTCTACATCATTCTTCTTCATTCTTAATGGTTCAATCACTCAAATCTTTACATGGTATCAGAGCAATATTGAGATGAAGATCATAATGATCCATTGTGATCAAAGATGCAAATGAATCTAAGTTCAAAGGAAGTTAAAGTCATAATACACTTATGAAGAATTAATCATACAAGAAGCCTTAATGGAAGAAGTGTCCAGCCGATATACTCGTACAAGGCCTAAAGAGACATAAGAGAAACCTTCTAAGGAAAATAAAGATTACATGTGGGCTAAATGTCTTATGTGATCCATGAAGGTGTTAAAGACCTTCTAGAAGCTGAGCATAGAGTCAATACAATTCAAATTATGTCTTGGAGGGAGTTTATCAAGCAAAGAAAGCAAGATCACATGTCCACCTTGAAGCAAGAGCCAGCCGCGCCAAAGGAGCTTGGAGCTGTGACTTTCGGTCTGAGCTTCTGGTTGTGTCATTGATTAAACTGAGCCTCTGACCTTGGACAGCCTATTCTACACTCATCTAATGGCGCCAAAGACTATTTTGAACTCATTTGAATTAGGTTTAAGTTGCTTTGTCTATATAAACATT